>JACMIG010000956.1:0-18605 GCA_014805385.1 Levipalatum texanum
CATACGTCTACGTATTGAAATGCAGCATTTCAATACGTAGACGTATGGTGAAAGTGCACTCCGTCTGGGGCCAAAAAGTTGCTGCTACTCCTCCTTTAAATTTGAAAATTATTCCGCCTCACCTCTAACAATCGAATACAGTCCAGGTCGTCCAGTATAATAGTGGAGAGTGATTGTCCCATCACTGTTGGATTCACACCGAAACGAGGGCCCCCGCAGATTGGCTTTGTAGACCTGCAACTCGCGGGATTCGAACTCGCGACCCTCCGGCCACAGGGCAAGCCCCACTACCACTGCGCTAACCCACCACATGGTCGATGAAGTAGTGAAGCGAGTCCAGGTTGTCCAGGAATCCCTTGAGATTGGGGCTCATCGTTCGGACCATCTCATCCCATCCCACTTCCATCGTGTATTCGATCAGGAACGCTCCATACAGTTCCCATACCTGCTCGCGGGTCATGTCTGAATAGTATCGTTACAGTTTGGATTCGTGAGTTGGTTATTCTAGAGGCCTGTGAATTCACTGAAAAATTATTTTCACGAGCTCTGTAGACTCTGTGTTGTTGGAGCAAGGAGATCTTGGGCATCGGCTGAAGGTTAAAGAAGGAGTGGGAGGAAACCCCATGACAGTAATCAGAAACGTTCCTCCTAATCCTTCTTTAAACATCAAGGCCCATACTGAAGGTAAAATGAACATAGAGCTAGGAATAGGGAGGCAGACTGTTTTCCCAAAATTTACTTGTTATCGCGGAAACGCTGTCGACGATCATGTACGTGTCGTTGTCGTTGTAGTAGTGATTAACGATGTTCTCCTTGCCATTCTCGAAGCCGGACATGGTTCTGAAATTAATGCGCTGAACGGCAAGACGAACAGTAGATCATGAGCGCTAATGGGAAAAACAGCTTACAGCACTTCCTCCCATACGACACTCCCATAATTTCGCAGAATCAGCTGACGGATGGATTCGTGGATGAAGCCGAACTGTAATAGTACGGTTTTATCAAGTAACTACCCCCTAACAAACATCGCAGTTACAGGTCACTAGTCCGCATGTTAAAAAACTTGAAGCTGAGTTTTGGAGAACTATTTCGAAATATGATATTGTAGAGAGCCCGCGGCGTTCTAATTCCCACACCCGGACAAGATCAATGACGGACTGTTCGCGCTTTTGATCTACCACCTCGAGTCCCGTTTCATGACCACCGAATCACATGGTATAAAACCGGTCACGAGGAGGTAGATCAAAAGCGCGCTCAGTCCGTCATTGGGGTAGTCCGGGCGTGTGAATTAGAAAGCCTTTCGTTCTCTACAGTAGATGAGAAAAGAAGAAGCTCACCATTTCTAAGATCCTCCAGACAGAGATCAAGAGAATATGGACGTGACTCTGCTTATATACAGCCCGGTGGACGTTTCATCATACCAGCGATCTTCAGGGAAAAGGGCGTGTGGTGAAATGCGGTCCGATGAGGTCGGATTCGCCTTCCTCGTCTTTCTCCTCCTCCTTCTCCTCCTCAGACTCCCATTTCTCTTCTTCGCCCTCCACCACCTTATCCTCCTCTCCCCCAGGTATCCCCTATAAATGCATTCATCCTCATGACGAGGTGGCGTGTAGAGGACACCCCGTGCGTGCGAAGTCCAAGATCGCCCCTTTCGCCCCCGAGACTCGATAGGACAGGATAGACTAGAAGCAAGCATCGAAACACATCATCCATCAGGAAGTTGTACTTTCGTGATGAGAGTCCCACTTGGTTCTATTAGTCTCATACTTAAAGTTTATTCGGAAACGTCATGGCACAGTGGCAAAAAGAGAGCGGAGAAATAAAAAAATCAGAGAAGTTATTCTATCCATTCACATCCAGCCCGTAGTTATTCACTCGTTTTTCAAGGTAGTAGCAGGGACGAGAGACTCCTTGTCTTCCCTCTTCTTACAGCATTTGACTCGGCAGTCGCTCTTCATGTAGCAGTTCATGGCGAGAGCTCCAACTCCTCCAGCGATCACCAGGGCACCGACACCGAATCTGCAAACAATCAATGCATTAATTCAAACTACGTTCTTGGCAATGTGCCAAATAGTATGCAGAAAACACTCACCTCCGTCCACAACGGGATCCAGTCTGGCATAACTGCTGGTACCGCGGGTTCATGGGATTGACTGGGAGAGGAGGAGCGCCCCCTGAAAAGGCCACCCTATTGAATTAATTTTACACTTAAACAAAGGTCTGGAATACCGAGACAGATGGTAAGCCAAGAGCGAGAAAAACGTGTCTCACGACATACTTTTGAATAAAATAGCTTAAACAGTGGGCTCACCAGCGGCCGGTCCTCCTTCGGGCATGGCGCTCATAGTTGATGGTAGAAGAAAGGTATTAGGAAAGGTTCTTGAGACTCCAAAATGATCCTGGAGGGTTCCGAGGTGGCCCTTTATACTCGAGGGCCGTTCGTTTCATCACAGCAGAGACGGAGAGAGGGGAGAGAAAGAGGGCAACACATGTGTAGTGGCGTCACTTCTCTGTGTAGACTGGCACGCTCCCACCGCGCTTTCGCCACAATCTGGGTCCAAGCTGTGATCAGGTCTTCCAGGGGGTTCTTCGGAGAAAAATGAACGTGGAGAAAAAGCATTACTAGGAGACATTCTTCTCTCAGTTCCAATTGTTTCGGGTTAACTTTCCATAATGGCAGTGCCTCTGGTGGATAGGGTTGACCTGGTAAGTGTGGTTGAACAGCTTCGCTTTTCGATAACAAGCAGTTTCAGTATTCACGCATTCTTCGAACTCATCATCTTGATGTGTATTCGAAGATTCTGGCAGAGTTTCGTAATCCTTCCTTCCCCTCGCCCCCACGGCCAGTGTGCCCGAGCGCACAATCTAGTCACAGAATCACAGCGAGCAACTTTGTAGTCTCTCACGGGGAGTGGGTATCTTTCGGTCACCGAAGTGAACTAAGAGTATACGTAGCTAGGGCATATGACTGTACGCATTAAAGAAGGAGTAGGAGAAAGATTCCGGTCCGTAAAAGAGCTGTGGAAATTGTGGATAAAATAATCTAAAATGCAGACACAGGCGAAACTACACGTGCACTTTCGCCTGTGTATACATTTTAGCATATTTTATCCACAATTTCCGCAGATCTTTAACGGACCGGAATCTTGCCCCTACTCCTTCTTTAACCTTTATCGGGGTAAGTTGCTTACATCCTAGAGCTCGGAATATAGCCAACTTGTTGCGACCAAGAAAGCCCTAACATAGTCGGAAAACTGTTAGCATTTCCTTGTCGAAAGTGAGAAGAAGATACATGCTGAAATGAGAATTAGGGTTGACAAGAACGGATATCACAGACAGTTCGAGAACAAAAGGTAGGCTGCTCAAATCGTGGCATTCCTTCAACTGGTCTGGCCGAATCATTAGCATGGGCCTGGGGGCCAGCCTGCCGTTTTAAGGGGGTGGAGGGGGCTGACTGGCCTGCCTTTCCTGGGCCTTCGGCTAAACGAAACGATGAAATATACCTGAATTGAAAGAACGGTCGCAAACAATGGAATTTAACTGGGCAAGAACAAACATTACACTCACTTGTATGAATTTTGCTCGCTGATTCCAACGCTGACTCCACTAGCCACCTTGGCTTAGGGGCAGAGCGTCGCTCTCGTAAAGCGAAGGTCGCAGGTTCGATTCCTGCAGGTGGCAAACTTTTGCCACATCCCATTCCCGGACCTTGATCGGAAACTTGCAGCACAAGAGTGCAAATGCACCAACGGAGTATGTTCGTTTGAAGATCCAATTTTATTATTTGAGTGGCAAATAGAGGAATATGTACATATGTGCCCCTATCATAATGCGCAAAGAATAAAGTTACGCTTTAATCTTATGATAATAACGTCACGAGGAAAGGGAAGACATCTAGTTATCTACATTTGCAAGCGGCACTGGCACTGAACGTGTGCATAGCCACAGTACTGACAGTACTGCTGGCCATGGTAACTGGTCGAGGGCTGATCGCTCACGTCTACAGGAGGGAAGAATACTTGCTGGCCTTGGTAAGGCGGACATGGAGCAGCATGGGCATTGCTAGGATTCGTGAATTGATTCTGCACTGTCTGGACAAAGCTGTTAGCGGTGTCATGCTTGTATGGATGGTGGGATTGTGGCATGTGTCCCATATTCTGACCAGGAGGGGAAACAATATAGGGGACGGAGTGGCGAGGGAGGAGAGGCTGAGGGAAGAACTGAGGAGCTGCAGCAGCTTCAGCATACCTGTCCTGCGAGTCCGTAACAAAGCTGGATCTCGAAGAATTGTGGCTGCCGCGTTGGAGATTCTAAAAAGTTCTTTACCATCGTTTTCAGACAACTGTCCTGCAATAATGGACGCCTCTCTAAATAACAACAATCTATAGCGTTACCAACATGTTTTGCAAAATCCGAAACCCTGACATGAACTACGGTTTATGTTTTAGGCCTGGGTTTGCCATCGATGTGGAATTGAATGAGCTTAAGACAGATCATTTGATCGTCTCGTTTAGGCCCCCGATGTCTACCAAATGTACCTCGTTCATGTGGGCAGCATCCATCATGGCAACTTGTGCCTGGAAGTTCGTACGCCTCTGTGGAGCCCGGGTGGCAGTGTGCGTAACCTAAAAATACGCTCTTCCAGGTTGTTTAATATTTATACGAGGCTCCTCAAAATACACTCCTATCTTACATACCTCGTCAACACCCGCCGTGGCCATCTCGGTTTCGACTGGCTGTACGTTCCTACGACCTCCTCGAAGAGATCCTCGCGTTCCGCCACCGCGTGTGGTTGCGCCGACACCCTTCTTCGGTGGCCGGGAGCCAGTCTGATGATTAATACGTTTCCAGCTGTCAGGAAAAAAATTAATATCCAAATGGGAGGAAAATTCGGATCCTCAATCTTGTTCACTGTTTCCACAAGGCCTGCTCTTGCTATGACTAGAACGTAAATAATACCTGAGCATCATTGATGTTTAGCGCTCCAATACGGTCGACTGGCACCTGCAGTCGAATCGATTGGATTTAATACTACCAAATGCCCATTTTTGCGGTGGTCTAATTAACAGTAGCTTTCAAAATGTTCTTATAGAGAAAAGGCATGCCCAAGAAATGTTCCGATCCGATTTATCATAGTAAAAATTATGCAGAAAGAGAAATGTATGGCATACCGTATACGAAGGAGAACTAGCGATCGATATTCCCCCTTCGCTGTAGGCGTCGCTCGCGAAGAATGAACTAAATGTTAAAGATTAATTATCAGTAAATGTGGAACTAAAATTAAAATATTAATTATACCGAGGTCCTTCAGACGGCATAATTTCATTGGGGCGAAATACGCGCTCAGGTGGGCGAACCGCATACACTGCAACAGTATTTAAAGAAGGGCTGGGAAGAACTTCTTGGCAAATTGCCAGTCTTAATGGGAGTGCATTTCTCCAGACGTCGACGTATGGAAATGCTACAATTCGATTCGGCAATTTGCCAAGAAGCTCCTCCTAGTCCTTCTTTAAAAAAACGGAATAAGATGCTTATGGATCTAACAGTCCCTCTAGATCTATTTTCTAATGCGTTTGAATGCATCTAAATTTTTATGTCGATGTTTCTACGGAAGTCAGAGTATCGGTGTAATAAAATTTGTTTATCTTCACTCTAGCTGTGTTTTACTCCACTTATGAGCTTACTTGGCGGATGTTTACTCGATCCTGCTGTAGCGGATGAAAAGATGCGCACAGGGAATGCTTTCTTTGCCATACGAGTACCTTCAGGGACAGCTTTAATCTAAAATAAGTATACCATAATGTACGTAAGGATGGAGAAAGAGTAAGTTGGCCGTTATTTCTGTTTGCATTTCTAATTTTTATGGCCGTTTGGGCGACATAGAGCAAAGGGGGAATAATGCCTAAAGTTCGAGCTAACTAGTGTACCATAACGATGTTTTCTATGTGTAGTTCAATATAATACATAAGCAAATTTTCTACCTGCAGTATGCGGCCGAACTTGCGGTTGTACCCCGTGTTCAGAAGGTAGTCAAGGGAATTCGGCTGGGCCCCGAGTCTTTTGCTGTAATATATGAGCATCATTGCAAAATGCTACCAACAAATCTCATTTTCCAAGTGGGGTGACTTACACTGCCTTAGTACCGATGCTTTGCGAACCGTAGAAGTAGCAGCCGCACTGATCCGAAGGTTGGCCATTGTTCTCGCTAAAAAATTTTGTAGCTGACTCGAGGGTAAACAAAACGTAGATACATTTGTTGTAGAGAACCCGACCCGCCCTAGTTCCCAAGCCAGCTCAACCCCAATGACGGATTGCGCTCGCTTTTGATCTACCTCCTCGATAAATGGGGTTCGATGAAGTATATAACTCAAAAGCGCGCGCGTCCGTCATTGGAGTTGTTCGGGCGTGGGAATTGGATAAAACGCTCCTAGTTTTCTACAATAGATTACGGGGTTTCTCGTGAATCGCAGTAGTCGAAGGACAGCGATAATAAGTTGCAGTGGTCGATGCGGATGGATAGAAACGAAAACGATGGCATGATTTTCTTCTCCCTGCAATTAGGATATGACTGAGGCCCGATGGGTTAATCCAAAAGAAAGTGATAGACGATGAATGTCGCACAGTGTCGCTTTGCGGTAGAGATTTGCGGTAGTATTGAAAACGCGGCGTGTCGTAACGGGGTCTCGAAAAGTGATGAAGCATTTGTGGAAGAGTAGCACAGCTTGTTGCACTGGGTGAAGATAGCCACCGCGGATGATCTGCAGAAATCATATTGTTTATTTAAATCTTCAAGAATTGGGGAGCTCATGTGTAATTTGGGTCTGCCATTTTCTTTGCATCAGTGTTGGCTAAAAGTCAGCCAAAAACTGTGACGAATAAGAGACATGAGAAAAGACGGCCGAGTTTCGATATCTCGGAATCATTCCCGGATCTCGGAAACATTTGATAGAGAACATTCAGCACAATCATCGACAATAACATTTTTCTTCTTTCCGTTGAGAAATACGGGAGCAATACCTCGACGACATTTTGGAGCCACTTGTAGAGGTCGAAATCGAGCTGATCAGGTTTGCGAATGTATGCACCATTCGAGTTGGGCAACAATGCCATTAGATCCTGAAAACGAACAATTTTCTATTGCATCTGTAATGTTTACTATCTACGTTTTGTGGAGTGTATATCTATAACGTTTTATAACACAGAAACTATTGTCCGGTATTGTAGTGACGCGGAGGCGACGCGCGAACTACCTTTGCGGTAAGCAACGTAATGATCTATCTTCTGCGGCGGAAGATAGATCACTACGATGCTTACCGCGAAGGTAATTCGCGCGTCGCCTCCGCATCACTATAATATCGGACAATATGCATTCATACCACGCATTTGTGACCGATGATCTCATTGAAGTGGATCTTTTCACTCTCCGCGATTGCCGACGCGAACATATGGTGGTGCAAGCGCGCAAGGAACGGATCCGCTCCGTTTGCTGTAGTAAAGACAAATTTCGGCAATTGTATAAACTCTCTGCTTTGTTATCAACTACTATATAAAAGGCGTGTATGTCTCTGACTAACTGCGTGACGACATGTGCATAGAAGGGTCCTCAAGACCTGGGACCTTGACCAAACGACTTCGGGTCCCGAGAAAACTTATACCGTAACCAAGTTCGGTGGGTCAAACTTTTAACTTCCGTGGGTCAGATTTGTCATTTTAGCCTAAAATGCTCTAAAACACCTGGGGGTCCCGCCGCTGAAGGCGGTGGGCACCCCTAGTCGACCATATTGTGTGTAATTTTGGCGATACAATTATTTGATCGTGCTCGCCATTCATCAATCGAACCGGGAGTCCGAGATTTAGCACGCCGGTTCGGGTCCGGGTTTTAGTATATCCCTCGAAACCCCACCTTCTCTGACGTCCAGCTCCGACAGCGGCCCGAGATCACGTCCGATAGCGCCGATTTCGACCGCTCGCTGTTCCGGTTCAGTGAGCTTCGTCGAAGTGAGAACCCATTCATTGCCACCTCCGTTCTCCAGTTGATTTTTACGCCAGAGCCTTGTCGACTGGATCATGCCCGCGATCGTCTGGACCTCTGATTTCGATGCCCTGCAACACACGAGTTTCGAACCCGGTATAGATAGTGTCACACCCTAGCCATCGCAATTACCCGAACGGTATATCACTGAACCATTCAGACCAATTTGGCTTACATACGTTCGGCAGTCGTAGTTGAGGTTGGCTTTGACGAAATGGACAGCGAATAGGCAAAACTCCTTCCAAAGGAGAAAGTTCTCCTGAGCACGAGAGAAGTTAGAGATCAAGGATAAAAGATAAGTTACTATTAACTTTTTTGTGAGAAGATAGAGCCAGAGTTTACACAAATCGCACGAACGAATGGTTCCTGGAGAATCCCCAACATTGTATTATATATACTCCAGAAATGCAATGCATACCGTTCGTTGGGGTTCGTAGTATTCCCGGAGGAGCTCCAGGCACATAGTCTGCGGCACTTTTTGAATGTGTTGAGATTCGTTGGAAGCCGCCTGAAAACGCACCCCAATCGAAACACTGTTCAAAAATAAATAAAAAATTTCACTACGTGGTTCCGGAGAGTTCCGAATTGACTAACTTGGAAGGGAAGTGAAGCGAGCGGCGGCAGAGGGGTATGATCCGGAAAATGCTCTCCAACAGCTTCCCAGATATTATCGCCCTAGGAGAGGAATTTGTGACAAAAATTTTATCCGTTGAATACAAATATAAAGTGTTGCTAAAGTGAAGCAGTTAAATACACGTACCATGCACACAACGAAGTGACGATTCTCGAAGATTAGGTCGAATCGGATGGAAGCCTCCAAGTGGAAGCGATTCGTGCCTGGTTCTTTTCCCGTCGAGCAGATAGCCTACAAATATGTATCATTTACATACAAGTGATTTGTCTTTGGTCTTTTTAAGGAAAATCAACAACACATTGCTTGCCAAATGTTATACTTTTATCACTTTTTGGAAAAGTCTTTGATTGTCACTGCTTGTTACTTGAGCTAATTATTTTAAACAGACGAGTCGTGAATGCTTTGGTTGGAGATAAGCAAAGGAATGAGAACGTTTGTTTCCGCGAATGAAACAGTGGTGAAAAATTTTCACTGAAATATCTTTGATATCAGGTTGTTGATTACCAGGCTGCTAAATAAAATACCAGGTAGTTGAGGCCGATCTGCAGATTTCGCTTGCGATCGTCCATTGTCAGCTCGTCAATGGAGCGCGTCTTGTAGTAGTAGTAGGTGTGATCGTTCACCCGAACATCTCTGTCCCCTGGCCGCTGCAATGAGCGTCTTCGTTTCATATTGATTGTAGAGAACCCGAAGCGTTCTAATTCCCACGCCCGGATAATCCCAATGACGGACTGCGCTCGCTTTTGATCTATCTCTCGAGCCCCTTTCATGGTCGATTGAATCACACGGGTCATGAAACGGTGTTCGATGTGGAGATCAAAAGAGCGCGCAGTCCGTCAATGGGGTTGTCCGGGCGTGGAAATTAGAACGCTTCGGATTCTCCACAATAACTCAAAGGCGTATAAATAAGCGTTGCATATAGAACTACTATCGGCTAGGGTTGGCAGAATTAATGTCCAGATTCGAGACATTATTAATTAATGTCCAGTCTGTCTTCTCGGATCGAAGATTATTGGAGCGAATGATTAATGAGACGAGTCTGATCTCAACATTAATTGAATTACTGTTGAGATCAGACAGGCGACTCCAACATTAATTTTCGCCAACATTAATTAATGTTCGGAGCTGTGGGAGCAGACGAGACATCGGTCAGCGAAAGTCTTCGATTCATCGGAGACTTTCCGAATTTCGCGAGTATCTTCCCCCAACCCTGTTGTTTACAGTGGTGCAGATTCCCTCTCAAATTCAGCGTATTACTCAGAGTTTCCTATAAAACCCATGGCCTTTCCTACAGTGATAGAGGACGAAAATCACTAGTAATGAAAAACTCAGGACCAGTAATCAACCATGGAGAATACGCGAATTGTTACTAGTAGTCAATTTGTCCTTTATCGAAGTGAAATTTCCAGGAAACTACGCGTTTTTCCTCGAATCTAATTTTGCTTTGACTCCACAATGTGGGGTAAAAATCATAAAATAGAAAATTTTGATTTCTACGTATGAAAGGAATCAGAAGTTGAAATTTGGCATGCTACTTGTACATGAATTCCAAGCGACATATGGTAAAACAGCCCCATTCCTTATTAGCGCAGAGATATTGGGAGGCGGAAATTTGCGCGCGGAGCGGAACTTGCAAAGGATGGGGGACGATTTCTACCGCCGTTTTTTACCAGTTGAAATCAGAACCGATTCGCATCGTGCAGTCAAACTGGTTATGAAAAGGCGGCAGATACGGAGCTGCATTTTCCAACGATTGCGTGGAAGTCTGCCGAGTTTTGTGCGCGAGAATAATTTTGCTCCTACTGTTTGGGTAGCCATGGGACGTTTGGATGTTTACGAAGTTTTAAAGAAGGTCTGGCAGCAACTTTCGAATTTGATATTTTGTGTGCATCGGAATCTACTCTTCACGACGAGCAATTTGATACCTTTCTTGCCTCTGTAGCTTTCTTCTACCCCGATATACGCCTTTTCAAATTTGAGCGCATTGGATACGGTAGCATTGAGCAATCCGCTCTGCGCGGCTAATTAGGCACCATGTTAGATCAGAATCGGCAGGGACATGGTCAGTCTGCACATAGCAATTTATTAGAAAACAAAGTCTACCAACAATCGCTTGATATTAGGAATTCCGTTTCAGAAATCTGTAAAATAGGCGAGTGCGCTCTCTTAATTTTCTTAATCTATTCCACGGATTCGAAGTTGCTGCCAGACCTACTTTAAATTCGTGTATTCTCCATGGTTGATTACTGGTCCTGAGTTTTTCATTACTAGTGATTTTCGTCCTCTATCACTGTAGGAAAGGCCATGGGTTTTATAGGAAACACTGAGTAATACGCTGTATTTGAGAGGGAATCTGCACCACTGTAAACAACAGGGTTGGGGGAAGATACTCGCGAAATGCGTAAAGTCTCCGATGAATCGAAGACTTTCGCTGACCGATGTCTCGTCTGCTCCCACACCTCCGAACATTAATTAATGTTGGCGAAAATTAATGTTGGAGTCGTCTGTCTGATCTCAACAGTAATTCAATTAATGTTGAGATCAGACTCGTCTCATTAATCATTCGCTCCAATAATCTTCGATCCGATAAGACAGACTAGACATTAGGATGGAGGCAGACTTACTAATACACAACACGTGGATCGCCGATAGTATCGGCGATCCACACGGAGGCGACTGCTCTCTCTCTCTCCATACAGAATCAGGATTATCTCGTTGCCTTTTGTTTTCTTATGAGTGGTAACGAAAATATTTGCGATGAATGTGCTTGCGAGCTCTAAAGGTGCGCGAGTTTGCTTGTCACGTGAGTGGTCAGAACGTCGAAGCTAAAATCACTATGCAATTCAATTGATACCTTGTCGGCCGCAGGGACTCCATTCATCTCGATTATCCTCAGCGAATCACTGATGATTTTGATTATTTGTTTAAAAATGTGTGTTCCAACCCCATTATACAGGAACATTAGAAGCAATTTGAAGAAAAAAGCCTCATGACGAACCTGTTTTGGTCCTCCGATATGACGCGAATTGCCGACGTGACACGCTGCACGAACGGAATTGAACAGATTTCTCCATTCTTCTGCACGCCGAGGGCAAGAAAGCTGCAATTGTCAATCTAAAATTCAACACTACTTATTCCTACCGAATGCCACAACTGTGGTATTTCGTAGAATCTTCGCGGAGTCGAATGTCACCCGGCTCCGCATTCTCTTCTGTCTCCCTATGCAGGATGAGGGGTGCGCGGTCCCAGTAGTAGGCGATTTGCCTGAAGCGAGATTCGAACTTGGAACCTCTTGCACCTAGAGAGACAGCTCTACCGACCGCTCCAAGGCACTCACTCGATCTTGCGTTTCTCTTTTTGAACGTTTGGAGGCTGAGGTATGTAGATGGCTGTTTCCCACTCCCAGACGGCCGAACTGCAATGCATATTTTATTCATCGCGCCTACAACAGCGGTAAAGGTAAAGGAGCGTCCCAATCAGGTCTTCCTGATGGTGGATCCTGGACGACCAGGTTCCTGCGGTAACCAACAGTTCTATCGGGACTCACTTGAACAACGTCCGTGCGCATCCTTCCAAATCTCCAATGCTCATGTAGAAGCGGAGAAGCAGGGAAAAGCGCTCGCTCAGATACGCTACATTTCTTTCCCTCGTCAGCCTGTTGTTGGAGAAGCACTCTCGCTGCACGAAGCGAGCGAGTTTCTGGTCATCTGAACGAAATTCCAGGAACTTTGGCAGCAGGATTGTAATAACGAGTCTAAATTACTCACTTTGTCGCCCCATCTTGCAAGCAGTGATCGCTGCCTCGAAATCGTGCACTTTCTGCATGAGTTCCTGACTCAAGGCATAGACTTCCGGTTTCTTGAGGCGTTCCTGAACATGGGTCGAAGATTGGCTGGTATTTCTTTGCCATAAATGCAGTTAAAAAGGACAGGCATCAACTTTGCGCTAACATGTAAACTGGAAAAGACAAGGTACTCAAACAAAGTGCAATTCGTGAAAAGTATGAGTACGTGTCCCCGGAGTATGCAAAATGTGCCGCTAATCATTCGAAATGAACATTTTTCTTATCGAATTTTTATCCGAATTCTAGATGCGGTAATAAAAATGGTCTGTACCGTGATAGCGTCGAAGTTAGCGGTTTCTTCGCACACAACCTCGCCGTGGCACGGGCATGGGGCTCTCGGGTTGTCGGCCATCTTACTCACGTTCACAGCAATCAATGAGGTAGCAGCAATCGCTGAATGGAGATAAAAAATTTATATCTTTCTCGTACTGCTGACACGCGAAAAGGAATGAGCAACGATGATTGCAGAAGTCGCAAAATAGATTATAGGCCCTCCACAAATATGTTCTGGCAACAACTTTTATGCAATTAATGAGGGTAAGTTTCTTCATACGACGACGTTTGGCAATTGGTAAATGCATGCCGAGGAGAAGAGTTGCATTTGGTTTCGAATTGCGGCCAGCGTTTATACGTGACTAGGAACCGATGGCTCTTTCCAAGGAAACTCTCAGACCACGAGTGAAAGAAAATCGCATCGAAAATATTGTTCAGTGTTTGTACAACGAGTGACAGCCTTATCAGTCCCTTCTCTTCGCCCCTGCCTACTCATAGGGCCCTACCCTGGATGGAAAGAGTATGGGCGCTTCGAGGAGAGTGCAGACGACGATGATATTGAGAGCAGTGCCTTAGAGAATCAGAGACTGTTCGTTCTTGTATTGGAGAAAACTATTATGATAGCGGAAGGGTTCGTCATCTCTCTATGAAGCATGACTGCGGTGAAAAACCGCCGACCACTTCCGGCGCGATGGCATGAAGTGGACAGGAAATGTCGAAGGATGCTTCCCAATTCGTGATGTCCCTTGGAAATGCGTTACGCTGATAAGAAAGAAGATCACTTCCGGTGTGATCTGCAGGGCTGCAAAATCGGTGTTACGTGATTTGACAACATTCGTATTCAGAGCAGGAATTGTTTCGGTTTGTTTTTACGTTCACCGTAATGTTTGATCGGTTTAAGGAATTAGTAACACAGGAAGTTTGCAGTCGTGATATATGATTCCTCTATCTGAATCGAGGAACGACACGTGTCCTGCCGACGTGTGTACAGGGCCTCCGTGAGTACATAGGACACGATTCGAGGTCGTTCCAACGATTCGTTCAACGTTTTGTATGTATCAACTAGCATGAGCTACGCTCGTGCTATTTGGGGGGGGGGGGCTTCGCCCCCCCCCCAAATAGCAATATCAACAATATACTATTAAAGTAGCGAACCTCATAGTTGTACGTTCCACATGTGATGCCAGCACGAAGAATCAGTTGACCCTTGCTGTCCACCTTAGCAGTCATTTGTCTCCATCGAGTATCGGACACTGTGAATCGTTCCAGAACGGCTTGCACTTTTCCAGAGCGAAGAACAATCTGAGAAGGGAGTGGCTTTCTTTTCCCCAACAATTCCTACTTCGTTGTCGTTGCCAGGAATCATTCTCAATGTATGGCCGACTTCCAGAGGAAGTGAGCTTCCTTCTTTTAGCTATAAACGAGATAACTTATGTAGTTTAGAATGAATCTGCTTACAATAGATTTGAAAAATAGACCACCAGCCCGAAGCCAGACCGAAAGCGGAAGAGTCAAGGGAGGATTTAAGTCGATGGGCGGAGGTTCGTATATGAGACGACCCTTCGTGAAAAGTAGCGTGTCTTGCTTACCATTTACAAAATACTTACGATTCGCGCTAAATCTCCAGCAACAGATCGCCATATATCATGAAGAAAAAAATAAGTAGGAGCTGAATCCCATTCCCTTCCATAGTTCAAACGATAGTGGATCTCGTCTCCTTTTTTAAGAATAATATTAGATTCCTTGTACTTGTAGAAGGCTATCATTCTCTGCATTTCTCCGTGAAATTCGTTCGCCGTCCACTCATCGTTTTCCATTTCTTCGATGAACTTGTCGGGATACAAGTCTAGTGGGACCTCATTCCAGTGCGTTATATTCAGATAAATCGCGGTATTCCTGCATAAGTAATAATGCTATAATGCTAAAAACAATTCCAACTTTCTGCTCACGCGGGCAACAATACCAGGTGGTATAGAGTGAACAACAGGAATTCCTGCATATCTTGCTCCCTCCAGCAGCTTAAAGTTATTTCATTGAATTGTTTTGTGAATGAAATTTTTTAAAGTTTTGTTATCTTATGCAAGTTTTGTTATCTTGTGCAAGTTTGTTATCTCATTGTGGAAGTGGTAGCAGACACGACGGAAGTCACGGCGCTCGTCACGGAGGTGGTCCCTGAAGTGGTGGAGGCAACGACGCTCGCCACGGAGATGGTCTCAGAAGTGGTGCAGGCCACGGCGCTCGTCGCGGTGGTGGTCCCTGAAGTGGCAGGAGTGAGGAGACGGATCATGCTAAGTTCGAATGGAAAGTCGACCATTGTCGTTGGCGTGGTCCTGGAGGGGAGCACCTCCATGACGAGCGCCGTGTCCTCCACCAATTCTGTTTCCACCTCCGTGACGAGCGCCGTGACTTCCTTCGTGTCTGTTACCACTTCCGCAATGAGATAACAAAAGTTTCATAAGATAACAAAAGTTTCAGATGGTAATATAACTTTCAGAAAGTAACGAAACTGCCGAATATGTTACCATATGTTCAGGTACTGGCCTGCGTTTGAATCCTACGAATAGAGCTTCGATTGAATCTTTCACAGAGGCTTCGACATGCGCCTTCAGATATCAAGTATTGTTGAATTCTCAAATAAACGTATTTTTAGGTGTTTCATTATTAAATGAGAGAAATAACGTTCCATATCGGTGTCATACGAATCCCTGTACTGGTTCGCGAGCGCCTACAGATGTGTATCAACCATGGATAAAAAAAATCTACGTACATTCTCGGAGGAGAGTCGAGCGCAAATATCGTCCACGCCTAGGTCTTCTGTAAAGTATCGGCGGTCGTCATCTGTGAATAAATGAACAGGTGCCGCAACCCAACGATGAAATAACGGAGGGAACATGGAGACACATTTTTGAAATTCTTTCCTCATGTAGCGAAGACAGATATTCAGACTACCTAAAATAATTACCATCTTTCCTTCCTTATGTCCTACCTTCGTCAAGGAGCATGCCGTTGAACAAACCGAGCTCTTGCGATTGAGTAGTCATGATAAACAACTTCCTTATTGTTATGAACCGTGTCATAAAATGACAGTATATTTCTAGCCTCAATTTTGCTGAAATAATATATCTTGCAATAAGTGGTGCGCTTGTAATTAACTCTACCTTCTTCTACTATTTCGAAGTCCGAATATATCGTATGAGAATCGCAACCATCTACGAAGAGAAGTTTGAGCATAAACCAAATATCCCTCAATGGAAAATAAGTTGTTTTCTGGCGATGAATAATGAAAATATGGTATAAAAATATCCAGCGGTCGTTCACTGAAAAGGATGATTGGTTCATAGCCCGCATGGAGCGACCAAACCTTTCGAAACATCAATCTCGAGGAAGCCAGCATCTTGGCAATGTGCTACGGCCGACAGAAATGATCCAGAAAAATATTCATATAAATCTGAATGCCTGGTTTCCACAGCAAGTATGACGATCTGAAGTGAGAATGACAACTGTTTCGAGGAAAACAGAAGAGCTTGGATCTCGCCACCCGTTTATCGCTGGTTCGCATGCTTGATAAGCGGCGGTTGCGACTTGACGGGCGGAAATCAGGGCATTGATCGATGAAGGATAAATCACAAGCTCAGTGATAAAACGAGAGAGAAGAAGGAATGGTCTTTTATAGTTTGACGGAATGTCATGAGTCGAACTTTATGTTCGATTGCCAATATACCGCCAAATGAACATGTCTGGTTTCAATCAAACCAAGTTCAATTGAATTTGTCTGTTTCGACTATTGAGTCCGCCTTCCGCGGACATATTGGCTGTATGAAGCCAAATTACCCGAACCCGGGAACGGAGCACAAACCAAATCAGTTCCTTGAGTCTGGATGTAGCCATTTGCGGTGGGTTGCTGGCTCGAGTGCGGTTGTTGGTAAGAAGCTACACTGCTCATGATCGAATGAGCTGCAGTGACCACGGCATAGGACGGACTGTGGTGGGATGTTTGGTTGAGTGTAGAATCTACACTTGGTCCCATTTGACCGAATATCGTGAAGTATTCGGTCAACTGGCACCAGGACAGGTTAATGAATGCTATTATATAACCGAGAAGCTCAGAGAAGCGCTCGCTCAGATAGTCCACGTTCCGTTCCTTGATCAGGTCCCAAGCACGGTATGTGGCGGGATCGGAAGAGCTAGAGAGCTTTATCGGTAGGGATGGAGGAAGGCAAGGAAGTGACTAGATGCGTTCTCTTATACAGGAGAAGATCAGATAATCCAGGGAGAGGGGAAAGAGGAGAAACCATCGTCCTTCCGACGACACTCCCGGGGGCCAAAGAACAAGCAAATTGTAATCACTAACAACATTCCCGGGGCCTAAGACTAGATGAAGCGATCGATACAAATATAATTTAAACAATAAAATATGGTTGTGGGGGTGTTGCTCTGCCCAACCGTCGTGTCGCGATCCCGAGGAGGAGGTTGTTGAAGTCGAGAACTTGCTGGTCTGGATTCCATGAGTGCCCTGCTGTGGAAAGCGATGGTGGGGCATCTGGAATGAAAATATCAGACGAACTCATCGTGACATCGTGGAGATGAAGATGTGGAGTGCCCTCCGTACAGGTGAACTGCACTGAAGAAAGGGTCGAGAAGACGAAGATGAGATTGGAAGATCTATCAATGAGTCTTTATTATCTTCTTCCAACGGTGGTAGCTGAGGGCCACCATGCAGATTAGGAGCAGAAAGGATGGCAGAGAGAGGCCTTGCGGAAACTTATCGGGAGGCTTCCGCTGGGGCAGATAGGAAGGGGACTGGAAGATGAAATCGGAAGGATTGACCGATATGAACGTGAGGAGGTCAGTTGAGCAAGGAACAGGCGATTCTGATGTTGTTAGGCCGATCTCTTCTGTCAAAGAGTGCTGCTTATCGCCAGATGAATCTATGGATGAATCATCCGCAGACTCGGCAACTTGAACATCCGAATCTATCGGAGAGGGTGGGAGATATCCACTGGAAGATTTCCAACCGAAAAGAGAAGGAAGGTTGCGACGAAATAGAAAACCATTGGCATTATCCGAATGGTATTCACGGAGTACACGAAAGTCAACGACTGTTTGAAGTGCGAGAGACGTTGCCAATGGCACGGCTTCGGCCAGCTCAGCGCGTTTTTCCAAAAGTCGATCGAATCGCGGGCAATCGTCGTCTGGATTGCGGACAGTGATAACATCATACATCTGTCGATCGAGATGAGCGAACTGCCTTGGTTGCCAGTCAGCATAGTGAAGAAGATCAGGTTCGCGTAACCAAGAGAAGATGAAAGAATCACAGTCGGCCTTCCGAGGAAAACGATGCCACTGTTGGATTAGGGCAATGGTTCTTTCAATGTAGGTATATTCATGCTCGAGGTTACGAAGCACTACGGAGATAGAAGCAAATGAGGGCATAGGTGAAGAAGCATTGAGAGGTGATGACGAATCGGTGCAAATCAGATGGCGTTCATCGCCCCCATGGAGGGGACGGCGATTGGACGTCAGAGGAGAGCTCGGACTCGGAGAGAAAGATGGAACGACGTTTGAGAGCGGTGGGGGAGAATGCAGGGATCCAACGAGAACAGCCGGGTTCGCGCCTTATTGCCTCGATCACTCACCACCAATTGAAGCGCAATAGCTTCGCCGATGCACCAGTTTGTGGCGGGATCGGAAGAGCTAGAGAGCTTTATCGGTAGGGATGGAGGAAGGCAAGGAAGTGACTAGATGCGTTCTCTTATACAGGAGAAGATCAGATAATCCAGGGAGAGGGGAAAGAGGAGAAACCATCGTCCTTCCGACGACAC
>JACMIG010000957.1:0-23157 GCA_014805385.1 Levipalatum texanum
TTTTTATCGCTAAAATTGCGGGAAAATGCTCATTTTGTGCTAATTCACTCAAATATGGCCGAATTTGGTACCAATCGGCTCGAAATGATGCGGCAAGAAATAATAACGCATTATAAAAATATTATAACATGTTAAAACGTGTTTTTATCGCTAAAATTGCGGGAAAATGCTCATTTTGTGTTACTTCACTCAAATATAGCCATATTTGGTACCAATCGGCTCGAAATGATGCGGCAAGAATTATGAAAGCAATTTTAACGTGTTTTGACATGTTTTGAGCAGTATTTTCGCGCCCAAATGCCGTATTTCATCGAATTTTCGCCAAATTTCACCAATATTGTCGATTTTGGTGTCATTCGACTCGGAATGATGAGGAAACAATTATAGAAGCAATGAGTGCCGCAAGATGGAGAACGCTATACCATACAGTGGAAACCTCCAATTGCATCGCTAGTGTGTCGCATGCTTCCAGATTATCTTACTTGTTGACTCGACATGCTGATGAATGTTGACGAGCAGAAATCGGTCATCCACTCTTCGCCAAATAGCATGGTATCAACTTGTAGAATCATCTGTAGACAGTATAGAGCGGTATAATGTATGTACCACAAACAAAGGGCAAAGCACATATGAGGAGTGTGAATATGTAGAAGGATCGCGTTGCATGCACTTCCAGAATGATCTTGTATGCCCGGCGGACGGATGTTGCCTTGAAAATGGTTGACCTCGTGGAAACGAATATAAGCTGGCTGCATAGAACAACTATTTGTCGTTCTATTGCAAAACTAATTTAAAAACAAACCGCAAGAACCACAATGTCAAGGTGGTACGCGTAAGAGCTGAGTACCCAAAGCAGGTTGCAAACAAAAGATGATCGTTGACAATACTTTAAACTCATAAAAAAACATCACTTCGGTCACGAAAACTGCGGACCAGCTGAAGTAGAATGTGTTCGGAAGAGTAGAACCAAACGAGCCAGCAAGAATCACGAGAACGTCGTACTTCATCATAGAGGCTGATTCTTGACTACAAATAGGACGACCTTGTACTTGTCGAATAGTGCACGGTTGCGATAGAAGCAACATGCATAAAGGAGTATGGCCGAGTAGCTGAGCCACGCGTTCAGAGCTCGCACATTGGCGTCGAAGACAACGGGGATTTCACTCATGGAACTATCGACACTAACGATGGATGGCTTCAAGGTTAGGTTTACATTATTCTATCTTGTGCTTGATTACATTCCTTTGTTTATTCGGTGCGATAGGCAGCGTTTATATTTCGTTTTATCTTTTCGAAATTGAATTTATTTTTTCTTGTGAAAGTTGACGCTTTCGAAACCATTAATTCAGGGTAACTATAAACTAGTACATCCGGTCCTACAATAGACAAATGAAAAGAATAATTAATTTTGAATAATGAGTAGATGCTATGCGGCATTTTTTTCGACGGAGATTGTCTCGGTCTCGACATCTCCATCATTGTTAACGTTTTCGAAGCCGCTTGGAGCTTGGAATTCTTCGCACACTCCGATTTTCACTCCTATGGAACAAGCAAAGGCGACAAGTGCTCGGCGGAAATCGCTGATGACGACGACTGTGACGACGGCGTTGAAAACGATTGAGATGTCTCGGAGTCTTCGGGACCAGTTCCTAACCTGCTTGACGACTTCAGACGCTGAAACGTGCGATACTTTCCAGATCTTCTTCACTGGAACTTACTACTCCCGCCAAATTTTAAAATCATAAGCGATCCTGCGTTTAGGATTCCGAAAAGGCTGTAGAGAATGAATGCAACGGAGACCTCGAATTCTTCGCGCCTTTTTCTACCGTCGGTTCCTAAATGATGTGGCTAAACTTGACAAAAAAGTTCATGCACGTCGTCCGTGGATGATTTGCCAGGCTGCAACGCTACATTTCCAGCAAAAATCGCAATGTGGAGTAAGGTATACCATAGTATACATATCTACAATGCTTCGAATTATATTTTCACTCAAAGCATAACAAACTTACACGAAATAGATTTTCATTATTGTACTCGGGAAAACATAATCCAAAGTATTCTTCAGTGCCGGTCGCCGTGTTCAAAATAAACAAGTTAATCTGAAGAAATGGGTAATTCTAGAGATAATTGTGATTCGAATATTTCAGAATTGAACAAACTATTGGCCCTCCGCAGATGGCGAGTAGAATGGCGTAGAATAGTTTCGTTCCATGCACCTCCAGAATGACAAAAATGGCGGTCCAGGTCCAATAAAGAGCGAACGGTACTGTTGCGAAAGTCGACACTCCCATGAAGACTATGACATCATACTCAAAGTGAATTGTATCAATCCGTTTGAACAAATATCTAACCTTGTACTTGGCATAAAGAGCCCTGTTGCTATTGATGCAGCATGCATAGAGAAGCAAAATGGGGTAACATAGCCAATTGTCGAGCGCACTGCTGAGGGCATATTCATACAGCGGATAGAATACACCCATGGATGCGATTATTCCAGTTCCGTGAGAGTATAACTTCGTGGACGTAGTCCCGCAAGAAGTGTTGCGGCAAGTTATTCTAAACATTGAGAAGACGAGTCACGGGAATGATTACATCCACTACATAAACACACTCCGGCAATGAAAATGAAAGTGAGCATACTGACTGAAATGCCACTTTTATAACGGTGTTTCGACAGCAACCAATGAGAAAATAGCAGGAATAGGTCTAATAGAAAATAAGCCCTTTTTGGCAGCGGAACAACATGACGAAGATGAGCGATTGTTATTCGATTTTCTCCATTCATAGAAAAAAAGAGCATTTCTGTTTAAAAAGTTCAACGCAACTAACGAATCATTACAACATTACTAAAAATTTAAATGAACAGAGCAAAAACTGTATGCATTTCAGCTGGTGAAAAACGTACGGGATGCCGTTCGTTGCCCATTGCCTAACGTCGGAGATTTTGTCATCTTCTGCGTTGTTTATGTTCTCGAAGCCAGTCTTCACTTGTCGTTCCTCGCACACTCCCATCCTCACTCCGATGGACTGAACAAACGTAAGAAGTGCTCGGCGGAAATCGCTGATGATGATGACGGTTACGACGGAATTGAAGACTATTGAGAAGTCTAGGAGCCTTTTTGCCCACATTCTCATCTCGTAGAAGACGACGTTTTCTGCAAATTATGAACTATTTATTTGCTGTCTCTTTCGCCATTACCAATTTTGACAAACTTCATAAGCAATATCATTCCAATAGTCATGCATCCCGAAAGGCTGTAGAGAATGAATGCAACGGAGACCTCGATTTCCTCCCGTCTCTTTCGTCCGTCAGCTCCTAAATGACTAGGCGTCAAGACCCAAAATACAAGACTAAGAACGTCGTCCGTGTAAATATTGCCATATGGCAACAGCAATGTTTCCCGCGAGAACCGCTATGTGAAGGAAGGAATACAGTAGTTATATATATAGATATATATTAACCTGAAAAAAGAATTGATGTTATACTCGTTCAACGCAGGAACGAACAACAGACACTCCGAAAATTGCGAGCAGGATAGCATAAAATCGCTTCGTTGCATGCGCCTCTAGAATAATCTTGTATGCTCGTCGAGCAGAAGTGGCCTGAAAAGAGTGGATACAGTAAACATTCATTAAATTTCAGGGATATACTTACAGAGAGGACAACGATGTCGGTGAACCAGAGGACGCCCATCAAAAGGTTGAATAAGTTGCAAAAAGTTTTCGAAACTTGAACATCCTGAAACCCATTCAACACACCACACGATTGGATAACCTCTCTGACGAAAATGACCTTCCAGCTCCAGTACAAAGTATCTGGCAATGTTGCGGAGGTCGAAACTCCCAAGAACATGATAACATCGTACTGAAAGTAGAGAGGACTCTTTACATCTACGAGTAGTTAACCTTATACTTATCAATCAGAGATCTATTACTGTAAATGCAGCACGCTATGAGAAGGATACTTGGATAGCACAACCAATTCTCGATGACACGTTTAAGAGCATTGTCATAAAAGTTTAGCTCGAATACACCCATGACTTTGCGTGCGGAAGAGACTCTGATTCGGTGGAGGATGCAGTCGGGAGATCGAGCCACGTATTATATTACTAACAGAAGCAGTTTATTCGAAACTGCGTGGCACCACGCAATGATTACATCTAGTGATGTGACTAATCGCTTGTTAAATTTGACTTCAAAGCTGACAGAGCTATGTATATGTTTGAAATTTTAATTCGAATTAAGGTAACGATCGTTTTAACGATCTTCCAGAAAAGTTCCAGAAAAGGTTCTGTACCACAGTCGTCGCTCAGGTGCTCCGAGGAACACGAGAACAGCAAACTGCATCTGAAATATCCGCTTCCTGAAAATCGTGTTGTTGGCGAAGAGACTATTGTTTTTGTAGAAACAGCGTTCAGAAACATGTTTGGGTGACATCGCCAACTTTCGAGGGCATCTCTTGCAGCGCGGGAAAGCCTCTGTCAGAATGCGTCCATGACTGTTTGTGAATCGTTTGGATGAAGCCGATCCACACGTTAAGATAAGCGGCAGCGACTATGTGATACTCTGGAGAAACTCATCAACGCAATCAGGAAATGCAAATAAAACAATTCTTGAATTGTGAAATGCGTGGTAATTCGCGAGTCCAAGTTGTGTTTTATCCAGCACCGGACTGAGGAACGTTACAATATTTCATTGGCTGTAGCGCGCTCAAAAAAGTCAGCAGTAGAAATTGACTACATAAAGAGGTTTGGGCGATAAATGTTCTGACTGGATCGAACAATATCTCCGACGAATCATGGCTCTTTTGTGCCTATCTCGCCATCCTCTTGGTTGTTAATGTTATCGAAGCCAGTCGGCTTTTCGGTTTCCTCGTACACTCCGATCATCACTCCGATGGATAGAGCAAGTGCCACGAGTGTTCGGCGGAAGTCGCTTATGACAACGACGGTGACCACGGCGTTGAGGACGATTTCCAAGTCTCGGATCTTTCCAGACCACATTCTCATCTCCCAGAGGAATTCAGCGTCATCTGAAGCTCTTGATAGCATTTTCTGTTAGGAGTACCTTGATTGAAGAATCCCGTGAAATTTTCAAGTACCAGCGGAAGAGCGTTCATAAATCCAGAAAGTGCATAGAGTATGAAGGCGATAGAAACCTCGAGCTCCTCGCGCCTCTTACGCCCATCGCTTCCTGAAAAATACCTCGAAAATATCCAGAACGTTTTTCCAAGCACGTCGTCCACGGGTATATTGCCATACAGCAATAGCAACGTTCCCAGCGAATACAGTGAAATGGAGGAAAGAATACCACAATATATAGGCCTAAAGTCTCCGGTATTGCAGGCATTCAAAAAAGTTCACCATACCTTAAACAAATTCCCATTCGTGCGTTCCGGTTTGCAGTATCCATAATCGTTTTCCTCTCCACTTGCCATACTTTGAATGTCGAGAAGAACCTGAAGAAAAATACATGTGATACCACGTTATCGCAGTACAAAATGTTTAATGTAACGGAGAGGTGGGAGCAATCCTACTTCTCGACTAATGGGTTGAACATCCTCCCGTTGTTGGTAATGACTCTACTTTTCGGGTGGGCGAGAAACAAAATAAATATTGTCTCACAGAGTTTCAAAACTGCTCAAGATTTGAACGAACTATAGGGACTCCGCAAAAAGCCAATAGAATGGCGTAGAATTGCTTTGTTGCATGGACCTCCAGAATGATCTTGTAGGCCCGACGCGCTGATACGGCCTGGTAAATTGCACATTTGGTATATTTGAGTGATGTATTATTCCTCACAGCGAGAAAAAGGATGTTTGGCCACCAGATGAGGTTCATGAATAGGTTGAAGAGATTGCAGAAGCGTTGTGATACTGGGATATCCTGATCAAAGGTGCGGTGACTGTATTTAGCGAAAAGCACCTCCGTTACGAAAATTGCCGACCAGCTCCAGAAAAGTGCGAGCGGAACGGTTGCCGCTACAGACGCGCCAAGTACAACGATAACATCGTACTGCAAACGAATTGAACACTTCACGTGTACGACTGCGTAACCTTATACTTGTCGAACAGCGTTCTGTTTCTGTAGAAACATATTGCATAGAGAAGTAGGCTGGGGTAGCAGAGCCAAATCTCGATAGCATTCTCTCGAGCAAATAATTGCGGTTGGATTGCTGCCATTGGTATTGAACGCGGGTGAGACACTGATTCGTTGGCGGGAAGCTTCGAAGGCTCTAGCTGAATGAAGAGCAGCAGTAGTTTATTCCAAACTGCGTGGTACTGCACGGTGTGTTTACTTGTGGCTGTGACGCTTATTAGCTTCGAAATCAAGAGCCCATAACATCAAAGCTGGAGAAGAATAATGAGTGAATGATATTCTAAAAACCAAAGCATTATCGAGATGATTGACACATGATTCGCTGTACCGAAGTTTCTCTCTAGTTTAATCTGCGCGCATGCGTTCGCTCGCGAAGCGGATTTAACGCAATCGGTTATAATAGTGATCTTCCTCTTCCATTTCCTCATTCGGCGATCGAAATTTTGCGAGCGCCAAATACACTCTAGTGATCGTTCTCTTCCTCTTCGGCCTCTCGACCACGACGATCGACGCAGGCGTAATATGCCACGATTCCGGCTCCTCAAGGTCGTATTTCCTTCATTCTGTATATTAAAAACGAATTCATCTTGTTACCATAAATTTTTCGAGTACCATGAAAATGGGCACTTTCTCCAGTGGCTTCTGCTGTGGTGATCTTTGTTACATTCGACGAGTCGCAGAACACCCGGGCTATTTTGTACCGATCAACATGCCCAGAATCAATCAGGTTGGACCAAATATTTGGCTCAATTATTCTTTAGAGAGCCTTTCAACTTTCAGGGGTGCTTTTGGATGTTCTTTCTAGGTTGGCGGCCTTCGGCTAGGTCCAAAATATAATAATTTTGTCAGCAGCAATAGATTTTGACGACATCGGCTACGACCTGTGTGACCACCTCGTTCACGGCCGCCGACCTCGAAAGAACATCTATTAGTAGAAAGGAGACATAAATGTTGAAAGGACCCCTAAAATTATAAGAACCTCTGAAGTACAATTCAGGCAAGTATTCCAATTCAGGTCTATGGTATGTTTTGAGGGCTGTCTGATAGGTGTCACTCTCGAGCATTTAAATGGCACCTGTCAGGAGGATGATACAGTTATCGATTGCTTCTGTGTGTAAGCGAGCATTATTTTTTCTCCTCTCATACACGCGGTTCTTTATGCCAGAAACGACCATGTTGTATGTGATAAGACAAAATGCAAATCAGTTATTTTAGCAAAGAAAAGGCATACAAACTCTAAGTGGATTCGTACCTTCAGGGGCGATCTCTGCAACGCCAACACTACTGCCCTTTGGCCAACAAAGAGCGAAATTCCTCCCGTGGAATGCGTCACAAGGTACAATAAAACCTTGGTAAGACCCCCCTTCTTTCTTACAAGGAAACAATATCACTCACTCTAAGGTGGTCAATCCTGATGAGCGATAGCTCCATTGGGAGCTCTCAGCGAGTGCATCAAAACGCGGCACTTTCCAAGTGCCAACGCGAACGAATCTTCGAGATATAAGCCATCGAAGTTTACCGTGATCGAGGTCAAGATCGAGGCTCGGGCAGAGTCGTGGGTACTTGTTCGCATTCCGGCTGAACTGGAACCATGGCGTGGTGGCCGAGGGGATAACAGGCTGGCCCCATGGCCGGGAACTCTTTGGTTCAAATCCATACTGCGCCGAATCTTTTGCATGTTCTATTTCAAGTTTATTTTAAAACTTACTAGTGCACGTGAACATTGGGAAAGACCTTTTATCGATTCTTTGTATCATTGGAATGATCGGAATCAGAGCGGTGCTTCTATTTCCGCCATTTCCTCATTCCCATTCCCATCAATATACATTGGTGCTAGGATCAGATTTGCATTCCACTGATACGAAGAATCGATAAAAGCTCTTTTTCAATGTCTATGGGCACTTGTAGGTTTAAAAAAAACTTGAAATAGAACATGCAAAAGATTCGGCGCGGCATGGATTTGAACCAAAGAGTTCCCGACCATGGGACCAACCTGTTAGCCCCTCGGCACCAGGACATGGTTCCTGGTCAGCCGGAATGCGAACAAGTACCCACGAGACTGACCGAGCCTCGATCTTGACCTCGATCACGGTAAACGTCGATGGCTTATATCCCGAAGATTCGTTCGCGTTGGCACTTGGAAAGTGCCGCGTTTTAATGCACTCGCTGAGAGCTCCCAATGGAGCTATCGCTCATCAGGATTGACCACCTTAGACTGATATTGTTCCCTTGTTAGCTCACAATCAGCTAATTGTACAGGACTGTTTCGGGTGCGAAAGCCGTAGCTACTATCCAGGGAAGTGGATACAGGAGGACTTCTTTCGAACTTCCTGTTTGGATGTCACCGATGGACAGGCCGTTGTCGAGAGGTCGCAGAGAATTCGAAACTCTGAATGGAAAAACTGTCAGAATTATGACCGTAGGAATGACGAAAAACTCCATCTTCGAAGTGGTCTGCAGATGTGCGGAGGTTATTTTTGGGATCGAACAGCTAACTTCATCAGAATCACTTTCAGAGTAGCAACTGTTTATCCGCATTTTTACTCGAACAGAAGAAGCTGAAGGTCGGGAAGGTTTGAAGATGAGTTATTGGTTTGTACTTTCAACCAATTAAAGGTCAAGTGCTTCACGTACGACACGTGGGGTTATGCACGAAAGACGGAGAGATGTAGTGGCGACTTCTGTTTCATCTACGATGATGGCAGCTACCAATCGAGGGGATGCATCACGAACAACGAGACACTTGCCCCAGGACTTTTCAAGGTAACACATTTATCGAGGATCTGATTGTGAGATACAACTATGTTTTCTTAAAAACTCTCACGGTATATTTCTACTTCAGGTTGGCTATGGAGAATGGTGGTATGCTAAGAAATTCGTCATCTGCAATAAAACCTAATGCAACGCCAATTTGAGCAAGGCGATCGAGTCGATCGGCGGCATGACAATGCCCGGTTAGACTATTCCAAATGCTGGCATAATCTCTCTCTTGCAGTCTGCACCTATAGACCGGAAACGCCGGAATATCGGTGAAATCCATCTGGGATTAGTTAAAATTTAATATTTTCAGAATGCTCGATCGCGTAGGAACGTTCTTGCAGAGCCAACTGCAAGGATTCATTTTTACGATCAAATCGTTCTTTGCGCAGCCTTTTTCATTTTGATAAATGCTTATTTATCTGCTTTTTCACGGATGTGATACTCCCTCGATCTTTTTCCGATGGTTTCATAATAAGGAAAGGATAACAAAAATTAAGGTAGTCGCATACTCTCATCCAACTCCATGTTCCGTCTACTCGTCGTCCTCCTTCTATTTTCGTTCAGCCTTGGGGAATGAGCGGTTCGACTCAGGAGCCCTAACGGAAACTTCTTCTCTGCAACGGACAAACATTTAAGGTTGCTAACAAGCCGTACTTTGTGAATTCGCGCTGAATGCCGGCTGACAAACCCATCGCAGCTACAATATTTGTGGACTTCTTCAATTCTCTTTCATTGCTGTAGTCTTAGCACGAAATAAACACAGATATGAAAAACAACTAATGTCTAAACTACATATCATCGCATCAATAAATGCGGTCAGAAAACCGATTCCTTGTCGTACGCATAATCAGATATGACGAACATTCGTGATGCACCTCTCATGTTTTGCTTCCTTTCATGTTCTACGAAATTGGGCCCCGTCGCCAGACGTTGGAGGTTAACGAAGACCTGAATGGGTCATGCACCCGCCGCTCGCCTACTCACCTTGAAGTTGTTCAGCCTTCGTTCTCCTCCTTCCTTCATTCTGTGTAGAGTGGCCGTTGTTAGAGGCATTGCCACATCGGGTGGAAACAGAGGAAGAGCGGGCGTTAAACCGTGGTCAATCAGCGACGTGATGGCCTCAAAAAATTTTCTTCATAACTTATAAACGAGCTAGATATTTTGAAATCCGATATTTTCGACGTCAGGAAGGAAACGAAACACTGGTGTGCACTACTCATCCAACTGTAACTCGTTGTACATGCTGGAAACTTCTTAACCTGCGCAGAGCAACGAGCGTTTGCTACGCTGAAGTGAATATCAGACGCCTGATCACACGGAATGTTCCCGTAGGATAGAAGAAGATCAGCGAGCATTGGGAGATTAATCATCTTAACCTCTCCAATCTCGATTAGAGAATCACATTACCTTGCATTTACTGAAATCACTCGTGAAATGATCGTAGGTGAAAAATGATAGCAGGTAACTAGAAAGTAATTTGAAACTTTTTCCATGTTCACCGGAAAGGTTCATGTCGATTAAGCGTTGGATCTGGAAGGCAATATATCCATAATATAAGGCCACTAGCACTGCCCCGTTTGGATGGAATCGAAATCGCAAGTGGATAAGAATCGGACCATCGCGTCCTTGAAGGTGTCGTCCCCGAGTATCTGCTTCTCCAACTGCGGATTGCGATTGGCGATGAGGAATTGGACAAGTTCCGTGCACAATGCGAGCTGATCCGATGTCTGCCATTCGAAGTTGCAGAAGTCTTTTAATACGATGGACATGAAACGCTCAAACGTCGAATCGATATGAGCCTGAATCGAAGAGCCGCAAATTGAGAAATGACATCATCTCACCATCCTCGATCCATCAATTGACGGAGGACGACTGATTGCAGTCATTGTAGTCAAAGTAGTCATCAAAGTAGTCATTCAGCAAGCCGAATCTCTCGAGAATCTTCACAGCGCGAGCTCTCACCTGAACATTCACTTTTCACAAAATATAGACGAATGAAAAGCGACCATGCGAATATGCTGGGGCCTGCAGAACGTCTTGCATGCACTACCGACCATTTTTGCCATAAAAAGTGCCCTTCTTGCCGAATTTGTTGTAGGTCTAAATTTAAATATATTTATATATGGAAATGCATACTATAGATTACAAGATCTTGTCACGAAACATCTGCAGCTCCGTGTTCTCGGCGTATTCGTATCTACCGTAGAGCTGTAAAGGCGAACCAAATTAAAATCTACACACAAGGCTTACGCCACGTCGGTGGTTGTCATTGTAATGGACCGTGTCCTCGTCCTTTAGATATACGAAGAGCAATGTTTCTATGTGATCCCAGCCGCCGCCATTGAAACAGTTCGACACTGAACCCCACAGAGCCTGAGCGCGGATATCCTGATTGTCAACTTCAAAAATACTACCTCTAACACATCGTAAGTCATGGGCTGGTGGTCCCTTTGTTGACTTCGATATCTCAGCCACGAGTAGGCCATGGCTCGTACTTCGTCATCTTGACTTGACTTGCTCAGAGCCCGAATAAGATTGAGTGCCTGGAATATCCTCAAAATGCTTATATAAAAGTGTTACCTCCTGATCAGAAAGTGCCATTACGGGGGCGCAGACGCGATGCGAAGTGGGCAGAAGAATAACCTCGATGATTCCTGATAACAAGGAACAATCGCTGATAGCTGCTGCTATCGATTCAGTGAACCAACAATCGGGAACCTGAGCTCGGCTTACATCCGCCTGTCTGCACCAGGAAAGTGGACCGTCCAGCCACGTGAGCCCCTGCCCCATCAGCCCCTCTCTTTACCCCATCAACCCCCCTCTGCTGTAATGTTAGCAAGCCACGTTGGTCGCTCCCTCGTCCCCTCAGCTCCTCTCTTCTCCTCAACCCCCTCTGCTGTAACATTATCAAGTCACGTTGGTCATCAAACAATAACTGTTAGTCGCTCGGTCGGACAATCAATAGGTTCTCCCCCTTCGTTCTGTCTGTTCATTCTCCATATCGCATCCTCCCATTGGCAACGCTCCCCCTCCCTTCCATGACTCACGGAAATATAAATTTAATCAAATGATTCACTAACCGTTATCCAGCCAGTACTCTAGATATTTAGTTAAATATTTGCTATTCCAAGTTAATTATTTATAGTTTATAAACATCCTGTTCACCAGCCAGTTATCTATGCAGTTATTATCACTTCTTCGTTCTTCTACGTATGCCTTATGAGTGCCCATACTCATTCATATTTCGTTTTCTGGAAAGATGACGATAAACATGATGATGATACATACAAATATTTACACAAGATTCTCGGGGCGTGGAAGTAGCGAATTGGTCAGAAAGACGACTCGTTCTCGTAAGCCTCATCGCACATGACGAAACACCGAGCCGGACTTCGCATCGTCTGTTTTCTTCCCTGTAATACGGCTTCCGGCCACGCTGTCATGAGTTGAAGGATCAGGGCAGCCTGCAAGTCGAGGAGAATTGATTCAATAAATTGTTCACACCTGAGAGCTGTTCATCTGCCGCGTCACGCCCTTGGCAGCCATTCTGCGTGCAGTGGCCGTTGCCAATGGGCTCGCTTCGTCGGGAAGAATCACGAGAAGAACCGGTGTTATCCCGCTATCGATCAACAGCGACAGTTCCTCAAAACGGAATTTGAATATGCATATGCCGCCTCGAAATTGTCTAAAAAAACCTGCATGGAGCAACCGGGAGTCGGTAAGCCTCGATGGGTCGGTATGCGGCCATAGGCCACCGACGTGAAATAATTTGGCGATTGACCGATGGATAGAAAAACATCAGCGAGCAGCGGTATCTAAATGGCTCCAATTACAACGATAGCTTCAAAAGTACCTTGATGTCCCTGATATTCATCGCGATGTCGAGGAAGAGGATCGATACCAACAAATTGACAAGAAACTCTCCACTCTGATCGGAATATCGAACATCAATCAGACGTTTCATCTGAAAGGAAGGGCTTTGAATCGGCCCAGAACAATTCGCGGCATAAGAGTCGCTTTATTTGCTACAATCGAACAATGCGAAAGCCGTACAATGGAATCCATGAAGACGTCATCCTGGAGTGGTTGCTCCTTAAATTTTGGATATCGATTGTCGCGGAGTATTTCGACGAGTAGGTTGCACAACTTTGGGTGATCGACTGCCGACCATTCGAGGTTGCAGAAATCTTGTAAGACAATAGGCAAACAACGTTTGATGGGATCAACAGTCTGATCCGGATGAAAGGAATTGCAGTAAGGAAACATCGTGCAAATTGTACCTTGTCTATGCTATATGCGGAGTTAGGACGGCAGAGTACCTCCAAGATGAGCAATCTATCGATAGGCTCAAGGTGCAAATAATTATCCAGAATTCCGAAGCGTTCGAGAATCGACAAGGCGCTTGCTCTCACCTGAATATAAACAGCCTTCAAATGGAAACAGATACCAACAATGTCAATATGGTGGATTTCGGAGAAGGAAATTTTTGCTTCCTTTATCATCCTCGTCATCTGCATTGCCCTTCCAATGGAAGTTATCGAAGGACTGCAAAAACTTTTGAGGTGAAATAAATGGGAAAACATACAATATTTTATCGTTAAACATATGCAGCTCATCATTTTCAAATGGACTTTTTATCCCTCGATCCGCTAACTGTTAATGTTCAATGAGTATTTTCTTACTAAATACTTACGCGATGATGGTAGTGCGCACACACATAACGCTTTTCTTCTTCCTTGAAAAGCATGTAGAGATGCGTTTCCATATTGTCCCATTCTCCGTGATTGAAACAGTTCGAAACAGCACTTCCTAATTCCTGAACTCGGACGATAACGCCACAAACAACAACAAACCATGATTATGTCGTAGGACAGCTGCTCATTGACTATGTCTGGATTGGCAATTGTGCGATTCCGCAGCCAGTTGGCGGCCTCTTGCCGTATTTCATCCCCCAAACGTGACTTGTTCAGACGCCCAATCATCACAAACATCTGAAAAATCTTCCAGGGATGGAAAAGGACACACCTGTTTATCGTCCAGCTGCATCGCTGTTGCCAAGTCCAGCGAGTGACGCGACATGGAGCGCAGAATCAGCGCAGCGATCCCTGATAGCAGCGATCGATTGGGAGAGTAAACAACCGACTACGCATTCTAAGGTCTGAAGAACCTTTGACGAGCCGTCCGAACTTTGCATATAGGCGCAAATTCCACTTTTTCTAACCATACAGAAACGAAAGGATATTAGGAGGAAGGAAACTAAGCAGAATTTGCATGACATTGTTCATTCTGTTACACAGTTCCTGGAGATTTTCTCTAACACGCGGCGAGTGTAATAGAGTAAGGATAAGCAGGAACATTCTGTGATCATTTGGTGTATTGCGACATACGCTGTTTATGCTGGCTGCAAGACACTTTATGTTTTCATGCTGTTTGTCGATTATCTGTGTTCTTTTCATGGAAATCGTAGATCGCAAACAAACTGAACGAATTGTTCACGTCACTTATGTCTCATTTTGAAAGTCCGTGATCACAAAGTACACGACCCTTTCTTATCGAAGAGTACTCCAAGGTGCATCACCCGCAATGGGCTACTCAAGATGTATTTGGGAACAACGAGGTGTGGAGTCAACGACTTAGCGGCACATATGAATGAGAGAATTTGCCGAAGTGCGTTTCCGCCCGTTGCGATCCTTATCGCCAGGATTGTGCTATTGTTAATCTGTGTCTATGAGGCACAGAATTAAGATGAGAGTCTCCTGCCTTCAAAAAGAAAATGAACCTATACCGATTTAGTGTTGCTCTCTTCCAAGCGACCGATGCAAGGGGTTATACAATTGCGTTAGTAAATGAAAAAGCTGCCTATTCGTTATTCGAAATGCATGCAAAGATGCAAACTTGCCCAGGAGTAGTGACTACATGGTTCCTTTGAGCTGAAAAGATAAGCAGATGGACGAGAGAGGATATCATAAAAACGCCTTCTTTTTCATCCCACTCATCATGTTGTCCCGAAGAGCATTTCAACATTTATGTGTTATTGTTAGTCATGTCAATACTCTTATCTTTCGCGAGATTTTCACTATATGAAGCCCTTCAGGATAGAGCACAATCAGTGTCGTGAATGGTCGTGCGGTCAGTTTTTGCGCTTCTTCTTCTTGTCACTGCCGCGTCTTCAAATTTACTCAACAGACAATGGGATGTTCTGGCTATGGAGCGACTTCAGATGTCGCAGAGGATTCGTCAAGTAAGATTCTTCTGTAGACACGGATTGCTTTTGGGTTATTTTCGATGTAGAACAAAGAAGGCTTTGAGGTTGTTTTGGACCATTCTGAATGCATTTTTACGCCATCGCAAATCAACATGTTCAATCAGTTGTTTCAGAACCACGAACACATCACAAGAAGAAGAAACGATTACGCAAATCTGCATGAACTGTCCAGTTTCTTCAAGTTGATCACAACTTCTAAGTCGCTCTCAACTGAATGCATGGAGGTTTCCTGTTATCTCCAAAAGTTACTAATTGTAAGTATATCTTAGGACATAGTACTCCTAGCTTATTCTGATGGACAAAATAACAACACAGCGGCCATCTTCAACGACTCATTGATGCCGAGTGAGTAGTGGATTATTATAGAACATGTTCCTATTCTCTGCATAATCTTCCTTCTAGGTACATAGTAACGAAATAGTACTATAAATTTCAGAATTCAATACTTATTTAATTCAGTGCTTGACTCCTCAGCTGGGCTTGGCACAGGTATTCTAACGGGTCACATGATCTTCCATGGGTATGTTCGATGATCGTTCGAATAATAGTTCCTCCTCCTTTAGCCAACTCACTGAGTGTACCTCCATCGATGTACCCGTAGACGGGCGAGTCCGCCACATACGGGGAGGGTACTTTCGGTACGTGTAGTTGGCAACTTCATTCTAACTCTAATTGCAAGTGCCAAAGTGCTCGAATATGAGAGGACCATCTATATGGGACGAAAAGCTAAATGTGTGTTGATCTTCTGTCCGCGGACGTTTTGGTGGTCTAGAAGCGATAAGAATTGAGCGGTGGGCTCATTTCGATGACGGAATCATACGATGACCAGAAGCACAAGGAGTAAATGTAAATCAAAAAAACCATTTCAGAATCGGAATCGACTACGCACACAGCAGTAATACAGATCCTGGAGCCTGCAGCAAAAGTCAGAATCTAGGCAATGTCCAAATTTAGCCCCACTATCGTTACAATTCAATTGAAATTACAATCTTTGCAGATGAAAGCTTTGTGCTGACGTTCGGCAAGTGCCTCCCGCTGTCATGTTCCAGTACAGAGTTTCAAGAAGCATTGAGGCCGAGTACGATCTCCTTTCCTTCTTTTGAAAACGATGCAACTTTTCGGCAGCTGTCCTCCAGCCTTTCCCAACGGCGTCTGCGCCGTCCAAAAGATGAATGACGACGTACCTGAGCTTGATGCTCCATACTACATTGTACTGTCAGTAACATCTCTTTACTCAAACAAGTACCATTCCTTTCGATTACAGAGTCTTTATATGCACAATCGCTGCCATTTCACTGGCTACGGGTCTTGTCGACTTCTTTCTCGGCGATTTTCTATCGGACTCGGAGATCTCCAAGTGTAAGTGCGTTATTTCTGTAGACGCAAAAATAAAAATTGTAGCATTGCTCTGGAAGATCCTCATGTCATTTTCGCTCTACTCCAACGTATCGTCGATATTCGACATCAGCTCACTGAAGAAGGTGCAGATTTCCTAACTTCTGTAGTTAAATACGTATCTTTGCAGTCAGGCCAGATCGGTCCATTGCACTGCATTCGATTCTTCTCTATGGCATGGGTGACAATGTGTCATTTCGCAGCTTTCACCGTCTTTCTTTTTGGTATGATCCAGAATGTTGATTGAAAAGCGACCATTTCCTGAAGATAATCCCGCTGAATTCCTCAACATTTTACCTAATATCCTGAGTGATTTCATCATCAATGGCTATCCCTCCGTGGACAGCTTCTTCTTCCTTTCGGGCTTGTTGGTCTCATTCCTTTGGTGAGTGCTGCAAGTCCTCTTATTGTGGGCGGAATTATCATTCTGGACTGTGCGCTCATCACCCTACGATCTCTCTCCACTGTTCTCTCGTTTCTCTAACAGCCAGACAACGAGAGAACAGTGGAGAGAGATGGGGCGATGAGCGTACGGTCCGGAACCATCTTTGCTCGGACAATAGATGCAATCAAGACCGTTCAGGTTCAAGATGTACAAGTCGAACCCTCGTGCCACCATTTCACCCGGTGGCTGGGCCATGTTCTATATACACCGAATCCTAAGGCTCTCTCCTCCATACTACGTCTCCGTTATCTTCTCCACCTTCGTCTTCGACCAGTGGTTCCGAGACGTCCCGTTCAACATGAATTCGCTTTACTCATCGGATGCATGCAAGCCAGTGCTTTTTGAAATTTCACATTCAATCCAATCAGATCGATTTGTCTTGTAAATCATAAACACATATTCAGAAAAGCGTGGTGGGTCGAGCTGCTCTACGTCCACAACTTCGTGAAGGACATGGATCAGGTGATCAAAACGCCAAATTCTCAATTAAAAAATCAACGGAATTTCAGTGCTCAGGATACACGTGGTACCTCTGGACGGATATGCAGATGTTCATATTCACACCTCTCATTCTGATTCCAATGGCACTGAAACCCGTCATTGGTACTGTGATTCCTTGCGATGGAAGGGGATCCCTTTGCAGGCTGGATCACTGCATCAGTGTTCATCGTTCTCAGTACAGCCGTCAACATCTTCCTCGTCTACCACTTCCATTGGCCGGTAAATCGCCAAATTTTCAGCTCTCGGATGCCCCTAACTTTGTCTGTCAATCCTTTTCAAGCCCTTGTTCAGGCCGATGCATTGATCTATCCTCCGGGAGTAATGGACCCAGAACTGGCAAACCCTAACGATTACGTGAAGTGGATGTACCAGGGACCATGGATTCGCTGTCAGGTATAATGAAATGGACGCCGACAATGCGAGAATGCGAAACCCTTCAGATCTATATCATTGGCATGCTCACGGGATGGATCATGCAGTACAAACGGAGCATTCGCATACCGAAGGTTGAATTTTACTGCGAACACAAATTACTTGAAGAATAGATCCTGAATTTTGCGCTGTGGATACTTACTGGGGCGATCATGTTGGCTGTCGTTCTCGGGCTACATGAACAATCTAATGACCATTACATCGAAATCTTCTGGAGGTGCCCTTCCCCCCTCTCATGATCATTCAACATCCCTTCCAGAGCCGTGTACTCCTCGCTGTGCCGAATTGGTTGGGGATTGGGCCTGGCATGGATAGTCATAGCGTGTTGGTATGGATACGGAGGTGAGTGGAATGACCCGGCGACCTCATGACTTTCTCCGCGCTGCTTACCATAGCTCTATCTACTCTGCAGGTCCAATCAACTCGTTCATGTCGTGGTACATCTGGGCTCCACTAGGACGCCTCTCGTACTGCGCGTATCTAATGCATATCCCTGTGATGATGTTGATCCTTGGCCAGAGCACCGATGGTTTCGTCTTCACGACCTTCATAGAATGGGTTAGTTCACAAATATCAAAATCTGCTTGATTTGTCGATATGGATCATCCCTTTCGGTTTTTCAATTGTGAGTTCAAAAAGGCATTTTTTTATTTTGATTCATTCTCATAAATTATCTTCAGTTCATCATCCGCGTCGTGCCTTGCGTTGTATTCGCCTTCCTCGCTGCGGTTTTGTGGAGTTCCTTCTTCGAGATCTCATTCGGAAAGGTACCCGATCTCATCATCATCAAATCACTACGATTCCCCTTTAGATCGAAATGCTCCTGCTCGGAGGCCTCGGTGCATCGAGAAGAAGAGAACAAAAAGACCCTGACCCCGTTGAAAAATCATGGGAAACTAACACGTACAATATTACTCCGGTGCAAATAGAAAATGGAAACACGATCAAGGAGCGACTATAGAGTTAGGTCTGAAAACGAACGTGACAATGTGTCAATGGTTGTAAATCTATTTGCAATTCCACTCATTATGGTGAATTATATTCCCTGAGATTTTTACAAGTGTCATCATTTTTACTGCCTGCTCCATAAGAAAGGGGTTTCTCCCTACGACCTCTCAAATTCATCACAACAGCTCACGGACAATTGAATGATTGAATGCTAGCAATTGAGAAGAAAGTTATGTATGCTTTTCATTCTCGAAAACACCACCTTCAGCGCTATCGCGCAACGGACAATAAGGAGCTGGATACAGGGAAATATGTACCTTTTGGTACTCTTGCCGTCAGTCGATAGTCTTGAGTGTTCCTTCCAGGCTCATCATAGGAATCAGAGTCCACCAACAACTTAACGAAGTCCTAATGTTGCTCACGTTGTGCATGTACTCTTTTCAGCCTCATTTAATCACGAAATGAATGCCTTGCTGCAAATCTCACTGATTAGCTTCTTACGTTAAGGACTACTCAAGATGCCTTTGGGTACAACGAGGCGCGTATCAATGAGACAAAGTTCGTTTCCGCCCGCGATGGTCCTTATCACCGACAACGTCCACGAGGCACAGAAACGTAAATGAGACTCTTCTGCCTCTAAAATTAATTTGGACTACTCAAAATGGATTGGGCGTTCTTTCGGGAGGAGCGTTCCACGTTGTCACAAATGTGCTAAATGGTAGTGAAGAAATGCATTGAAGGATGCTATGACTTGATGTGGTGATTATCTATGTAAGCCTACTGGGCCAGAAAGATAAGCAGATACACAGCATAAAACGGCCTCCTTTTGGACGACATCATAAAACCGCCTCCTTTTCATCCCACACATAATGTTGTTCATAAGAGCATTTTAAAATTAATGTATTTTTGTTGAGCGAGACAATATTCTTATCTTTCTCAAGATTTTCACTATTTGAAGGGCCTTCAGGATAGAGCACAATCAGTGTCGTGAATGGTTGTGCGATCAGTTTTGGCGCTTCTTCTCATTGTCTCTACTGCGTCGTCAAGCCTGCTCAACGGGCCATGGGAAAACCTTGCAAGGGAAAGACTCAAACTTTCACTGAGGATTCGAGAAGTAAGTTTTTTTTACATCGTAATTATCAATGTAAAATTCGGATTACTTCTAATTGCATTCTCATTCCATCTTTGACTGTTATACAGAAAGGAAGAGCTTGAGAATGCTTTATCTAGATGAACACAGCCACCGCGGCATAAACGTACATACCCTATTTCTTTGCTTTCAGAATCACGAATTTATTGCAAGAAGAAGAAATAATTACTCAAATCTGCATGAGCTGTCGAGTCTATTCAAGACTATCGCTGCTTCCAAGGCACTCTCCACAGAATGCATGGAGGTTTTTAGTCTTCTGTAAAAGTTACAAATTGTTGTTTAGGACATTATGCTTCTTGCCTCTGCTGATGCGGAAAATAACAGCACTGCGCGTATTTACAACGATGCAGTCATGCCGAGTACGTGTTAACTATCAGAAGTCATCGCAAAGTCTAGACAAAAGAATTGTGATATTGTGGACACGCCAATTCATTATTTGTAGTGCTCGATTCGTCCGCTGGCTTAGGCACGGGTGTACTCACGGGCCACATCATCTTCCATGGGTCAGTATCGCGATTTTTTTAAATAAGTGTATTCTCCTGCAGTTATCTCACCGAGTGCACTTCCATTGACGTGCCGGTCGAAGGTCGAGTACGAAACATCAAGGGAGGCTACTTTCGGTCAGTTTCGTGTACCAACCTCATACCAGAATCCTTTGTGTGAACATTTCTGGGGACCGGAAGCATATGTTGTACAATCAAAAAATCCCACTCTTCCGCAATCGGACATGTTTTGATGGTCAGTAAGCGATAAGAATTCTGCCGTCACGGCGCACGATGTGGAATCATTTCATTCACTGCATGAGAGTCATTTACGACCAAAAGTCCAAGATGAGTCAGTTTAAGAGAACCCATTTCAGACTCGGCATTGATTACGGACATGGCAACAACACTGATCCTGGAGCCTGCACTCAAGGTCTGAGATTGAGACTCGGTTCAACTGCAACACCCATAAGCTCAATTATTAAGAGCGTACTGAAATGATTGATTAGTGAACAGAATGTGTTTCAGAAAAGGGCTTCGTGCTGACATTCGGAAAATGTCTTCCCATTTCATGTTCCAGCGCAGAGCTGCAGGAAGCCTTGAGACCAAGTTCGATCTCCGCTAATACTTTTGAATACAAAGCAGCTACTAGATATCGGTCAACCATCCATTCCCAACGCAGTCTGCACCGTCCAAAAGATGAACGACGACGTGCCCGAGCTTGATGCGCCGTATTACATTGTACTGTAAGTAGAAGCATGTCAATTCGCCACTGCAAAGAATACTTTACAGAATTTTTATATGCACGATCGCTGCCATTTCGATCGCTATAGGACTCGTCGACTTCTTCATGAGCGAGTATCTCTCGGAGTCGGTAATCACCAAAAGTATGGACGACTTTCTTTTAGGTAGAAATGTTCACAATTTTAGCTCTGCTCTGGAAGATCCTCATGTCATTTTCTCTGTACTCCAACGTATCGTCGATTTTCGATATCAGCTCGCTAAACAAGGTGATAATCTCCTGTTTATTGGCAAGAAAGTATTCCTCTGCAGTCAGGCCAAATCGGCCCTTTGCATTGCATTCGCTTCTTCTCAATGGCATGGGTCACAATGTGTCATTACGCAGCATTCACCCTCTACACGTTCGGTATTGGCTTATTTGTCGTTCGAGAAGTGAACATTTCCTACAGACAACCCCGTCGACTTCCTCAATATCTTGCCTAATATCCTCAGTGAATTCATCATAAATGGCTTCCCATCTGTGGATACGTTCTTCTTCCTCTCTGGGCTTCTGGTCTCATTCCTTTGGTGAGTTTAACAACACATTGTAAATCCATTTCAGTGTTGTTCAGGTTCAAGATGTACAAGTTGCGCCCACGTGCCACCAATTCACCCGGTGGCTGGGCCATGTTTTATATTCACCGCATCCTTCGACTCTCCCCTCCCTTTTACATCTCCGTCATCCTCTCCACCTTCGTCTTCAACCAGTGGTTTCGTGATGTCCCTTTCAACATGAACGTCTTGTACTCGGTGGATACGTGCAAGTGAGTACTTCTTTCGCTCTTCGCTCAAATTTACACAATTGAGGAAGGGCTGGTGGGTCGATTTGTTGTACATCCACAACTTTGTCATGGAGCGCGAACAGGTGTTTTACGTCATCATCCCTCCCATAACTACGCGAATGGCAGTGTTCGGGTTACACGTGGTACCTTGGGACGGACCTGCAGATGTTTATCTTCACGCCTCTTATTCTGCTCCCAATGGCACTCAAACCCCTCATTGGTATTGAATTCCCACTTTAAAGGAGTACATGACATTTACAGGCTGGATAATTGCGAGTGTATTCATAGTACTCAGCACGGCTTCCAACATCTTTATAGTCTACCACTTCCATTATCCAGTAATCACTTATTCAATAAGTTTAGTTAGTTCTCCTTTCTCAATTTGAATAGGACAGAGAATCTAGACAAAAGTAATTGATACCACTAAAAGATATCGTTGAGGCCGACATGATGTTCAACGAGGGCACGTTGGATCCGGAGCTGACCGACAGCCAGGATTACTCGAAGTGGATGTACCAGGCGCCGTATATTCGATGCCAGGTATGATGTCTTTGTGAAGAGTCGCATGGTGTCAACATTCAGATCTATATTATTGGCATGCTCACGGGGTGGATCATGCAGTACAAGCGGAGAATTTGCGTTCCAAAGGTCGAATTTTACTTATCAGCAGAAATCAATCCAACTTCAGCTTTTGAATCTTGCACTGTGGATGCTCACTGCCGCCCTGATGCTGGCCTGCGTCTTGGGGCTGCACGAAAATTCCCTTGGACACTACATCGAAATTTTCTGGAGGTACCGCTCGTGGTCGTACGATGATCGAATATTCGTTTCAGAGCCATGTACTCGTCTCTTTTTCGAGTAGCCTGGGGACTGAGCCTTGGGTGGATAGTCATCGCTTGTTGGTATGGATACGGAGGTGAGTAGAATTGAAACCACCACCCCACCGCCGAAACCACCTAATCGCCTCACAAATTAGATACCATTGAGCTACCCCTCTGCAGGTCCAATCAACTCGTTCATGTCGTGGTACATCTGGGCTCCACTAGGACGCCTCTCGTACTGCGCGTATCTAATGCATATCCCTGTGATGATGTTGATCCTTGGCCAGAGCACCGATGG
>JACMIG010000958.1:0-23311 GCA_014805385.1 Levipalatum texanum
TTAACAAAAAATAAATTGCTATTTTTTTCAAAACCAAATCTCTCGAAGACAACTCGAGACGGCGAAGCAACGCGCGACCCCAAACGGAGAGCACCCGGCGGCGCGAAGCGCCGCCGGCCGGGAGGTTTGGGGGGGGCGAAGCCCCCCCAAATAGCGGAGCGTAGCTCCGCTATTTGTTAGTTAGCCGCTTCTAACAATGCGAGCACTAGCGGATGCACTTTTAGAGCGATTCCACAACATTTCACGAAAGAGAAGTTGGTTTTTAGAACTCCACGATTGCACTTATAAACCGATTCCTGAACATTCAAGGAGGGAAATTATCGGGAAAAATTAGGAAAAATTTCCACTTATTAGTATCTCATTTCAGCACGGTTTTAGGTGTACCGACGAACCTGAATATGTGCCTGAATATATAATAGTATATCGTTTAAAGGATCTCATAGTGTCAAGAGGTACTATGGTCAACTGGTTGCTGAAACGAATGCGCCAGTTGCTGCACTTCCGCGAGAAGTAGGCTCTGCCCTCCTGATCACTGCGCAGCTTACACTCCCCCGTGTCTATTCACCCTTCCGTGCTGATTGAACACTTGACGGGGGCAGATTTACGGGGTCCGCAACTTTGGTTCGCACCTTAATTCATCTGTTGCCTCATCCCGTTCATTGAATAAGCCGTCTTTCATGAATATCGTTCAGACTGTTTTGCTTTCCATTCTCTCGATTCCTCTCATCAGAATACCCCGCTGGTATATCATGAACCGGAATCGCTATCCTATCACACATAAGAGGACACGTGTCCGAAAGCGGCGCGGCAATATCCACGTGGAATTTGAGGGGATGATCCCCTAGAGGGTTGTACTTTTCAGTGGCATGGCCGACACGAGCAACGAGCTTGTGCTTCAGATCCTGCGGGACCATGGAGCAATTGGCAAGGATGAGGTACCATCCCCTTCCCTCATCAATAATTTGTACTTATCCTCCAGGAGATCATTTCCTTCGAGTCGGAGCGAATCGTAGATGGGAAGGGAGTAATTTCTGCGCTCTTTCGCTATCGAGTCAATGGACATTCATATGTAGGAAAGGTAGGCTGCCCCGAGAGATGAGAAAGGAGGTTTGTGATCAGATGACGCTGCCGGATGAGCTGGTCGACGAAGCGGGAGGAGGTGAGAGGAATGGGACTTCAATATGAACGAGTATTTCCAGGCGACACGAACGAGCTCTGCATGGCAATGCACAACCACGAGATGATGGCATACGAGTGGATGGAGAAGCAGAGGAAGAGGTTGCACCATATTACCCGATCCCCTGACCGTCACTTGATGCAGTGCCAACTACCCCGACGACTTTGCCTACTTGTCGCTGTACTTCGGAGGAGAACGCATCGTGTGGAGAGAGAAGGTGATATCGAAATTCTATCTACTATACATGAAAGAAGACTATTGAACATCAATGCCCAGCAAGATCTCCGCCGGCTTGATCCTCCTGGAAGATCTCGGACCGCGTCTGTACAGCGGAGTTCGGTACGAGCTGGGATACGACGCTCGATTGGTAGGAGAATCGGAGGAGGGTCGCAATGCAAGTTCACCATCGCAGATCGAGCAAATCATCCACGCCATCGTCGGATACCAGTGCGCGTATCTGCGCAATCCTGATACGGTATTCAAAAGGGTTTATGAAGTGGAATGATGTTGTAGCTGAACTTGCCGTCTCGTGACGTCATTGCAATCATGGACGGTAAAAATGCCGTGAAAGCCATCGACCTGCTACCGGAGAAGCCATGGCTAACGGAGTGCAGGAGGAGGTACTGTCCTAAATCTCAGGAAACGTTTCACTCTCATCAGGGAACTGCTCTCTTGGTGCTGCCTGGACGTCTACGATTCCATCTGCTCACAGTACGAGGAAGAGGAGTCCGACCTCCCCCTCGTCTTCTCCCACATCGACTTGTGGGCTGGCAACCTCATGTTTGAGAAGACAGGCAATGCCCCAAATGGGAAGCTGCTCAAGCTCATCGACTGGCAGTTCGCGGGATACGGTATGAGTTCGATATTTGTTCGTAAGTTATGATATAACGGTGTGTAGTTGTTTGCGGAAAACGTTAGACTACTTCTGTCCTCATTTAGCGTTATTGTAGGCGTAGCACTCCTCGACCTTGCAACACCGATTGCGATGTGCCTGCGACCGGAGGTGCGGAGGCAAAACACGGAAAGGTCATAAAAGAGAAAGCATTCGAAGGGTCACCTATTCTAGACAACTTCAGCTCTACGTCAATCTTATGGTCGCTCGAAGTGGAGAGTTCAAGAGACCCTTTCCGATGACTATTGAGAAAGTTCGAATTTATCAGATACCATCTTGAATTTACGTTCACAGGCCCGTTCAATTTTTGCTCGCTGCCTGCGCTACGCGATCCTTCACATGATAATAACTATGATGTATCGAGGCCAAGATGATGTTCTTCTCGAGGACGACGTCGTCGCCGAGGGAGAAGAAGCAGAAGGAGCCACAACGAGGAGATTACGGGCAATACTCGAAGATGTACTCCCATTATGAACTATTTGAAACGTAAATAACGGACACCTTGCACTTCCGCATTTCTAGAGTTCAGTTCACAGATTCCAAATTTCAAGCGGATAGCCGCTACACTATGGCATCGCACAAGGGAAAACATCCCGAAGGGCCAAAAATAAAACCAAATAGATCAGAAAGATGCACAAATGGTGACAGCGGGATGGAATTCGCGTACATCGGAACGAATCGTCTACGTCTGCGACGAAAGCTGATTCTCCAGATCTCGTTCACAGGATCATGGAAGCAGTTGGTGCAGCATAACAACTCACAACTTTTTGCGTCTTTTTTTCTCATACGTAGCGGTCCTCGAGGACCATTTATCACATGGAACGGGGCGGCGTGGGACTTCCATATTATACGCGGCCAAGGCTCTTCTTTCCGCTCTTTCCGCTCTTTCCACTCTTGGCACTTTTTTCCACTCTTAGCAGTCTTTGCACTTTTGGCACTCTTCGCACTCCTGATATTCTTCACGCTGCCCTTGGCGCTCTTACGAACTCCAGAGGAATTCGCCTGAAATATAATCTTGTTGTCTAGAATGTTAGATATTCCAAACCTTCTTGCTGTACTCGGACGGTTCGGCCTCGAGGATGCGTGTGTGAACTTTTCTGTAGATGAAGATGAGACCGATGGTGAACCCGAGAATGACGAGAACCGTCCCCCACTCCATCCAGAACCACGCCTTCTCCTCTGCAAGGGTATCACTCTCTCTGATATTTGGAGGTGATCGAACCTGATTTCCAGGACGTCAGCGATTTCCCCTTGTACACGACTTTTCGCAAGTTCTTCCAGAAAGCCTCGTTGCCCTTGTCGAGGTAGTAGTAGGAAATGGGCAGGAAGACGAGGTACACAACGTGCAGGATCACTTTGAGCCACTGAACCGGAAAATCAATTAAAAAAATAATCAACGGTTAAAAATGAAGTTGAATTAATCAGCGGCTCTTTCCAATAACATTTCCGTCAGAAATATCCAACTCGACTAGGTGTGTAAGTTCGACCTGGAAGACGTAGGCGAAGCACATGAGCCGCAAATTCTTCTTGCACATTGCGAGCTGAGCTAAGACGAACGAAGCCACGGAGACGGAGAGTATCGAGGAGTAGATTGACTGGAGCAATAAGTTTTATATTAATGATCTCTCAATATATTAATAATGCCTTACCGCCAGGATGGTCAGCGTCCGCTCAGTTCCCAGCATCGACTTGAGCTCGATGAGCGTCACCACGATCCCGATAACGACTGACAAATCGAGGAGAAGGAGAACGATAGAGTAGACACGAGCAGCCAGCTGTAGATGGGTATTATCCTAGAGAATTCTGAAACGACTCACGAAAAGGCTGCAGCACTTCGGCATGGTATTGATAACAGAAAGTTTACAATCAGACAAGCCGAGGCTTCAGGAACGGATATTTTATTCCGAAATGTCAGACAACAAAGCGAAACGACTGCCCGTAAATAGTTATTTATCGATTGGTGTTAGTCTGGCGAGATCCGAATGCATCACAACCATTTCGGATGTGTGAGATCATCAAAGTGAACGCCGTGGGCAAGCTCGACCTGGAGATCTTGATTAGGTCCTTGTTCCCCTAGGCGGCTCACCTGTGGTAATCGTCCGTACTGTACGGCGTCAAAGTTTTCGTCCGGCTCCTGACGGCGACGATCAATTTCCTGGAATCGGTGAAATGAATAACGGGGTTCAGGAGAAGTGACGTACCTTGATCAAGCAGATAAACGCGGCTGGTTGCGTGTCGACGTAGAGTTTGTGGGCCACGAGGTGAGGGGCTCGGGCGAGGATAGGGACATCGGAAACACCGAAGACGCACGATGCGTGCGTCCACTTGCCTGTAATGAATTTCGATGAGCGATAGTCGGCACGGTGTCTAAGACCCAGTGACCAACTGGAAACCGATAGATTTATAGTAGAAGCCTGTTTCGAAAGCCCTCCTTTCACGTCTTGCTACTTCTTTTCTCTCATTGGCAGGTCGTACACCATACCTCCGCAAGAAGCTTCTCCCTGCCACTTCTGGTAGCGCATGATCATGGACGTGTCCAGGCACGGAGGGTGGGTACAGGGGATCGGAGTCCTTGCGACCCTCGCGACAGGAGAGACGACCGAGGTTGTTTCGTTGCTTACTACCGCCACTGGCCCTTTACGGTATTCCAAGATGGCAGCTGCACTCCATTGTAGCGGAAGCTTCAGTTCTTCAACAACATGAGTTTCTTTTTCGGCTCTGACACATTATTGAAAGTATTGCGTTTAGTAACAACGACCAAGATGCAAACAATACGCAGGGAACTGATTCGAAAGTAGTCCGCTGTTCTCACTGTCAGAAAGATCTGCTTGTGAAATCATGAAAATAACTCACTCTCAGGATTGCCTACAAAGGATGTCCAGTACGATTCGTCCGCGATTTGAGTGCCTCTGGAATAAGCGATTCTTGGACCTTGTTTCGGGACTTCTTACTCAAGGTACTTGACAAGTGCATATGATATCGGATTGGTAGCCATTTCATGGGCGATTCTCCTCGGGATACAGGCTGACATGGAAGACTTGAAGAGAGGCAGAGGAGCGTCCTACAAGGAGAATCTTTCGGAACCTTCAAGGGTCGTCTTGCCTTGGCCTTCATCTTCTTCAGCCGATTCGAGGGATACTCCTTGATGGTGGCGAGTGTCGCCCCGTCGAGCTGCTGCATGATACGAACCATCTCGAGGTTCGTGCGCAGCGGAACGTCGAAGCCGGACAGATACTAGAGAAAAAAGTCATGGTCTTCTTTTCTTCGCCCCGTAACCAAGAGTTTAACTAGGAACCAATTACAACTGTGTGCAGTAATCTGCACTGTCCATGCTCAAGTTTACAAAACTGACCGCTAACCTATGTGGATGATATGGAATGGAAAACGAACTTGGTAGTACTTCCAGTCGTTGTCGCGCTGGTCGAGGCGGACGAGGCACGTGTGAACTGCACGGAGGATCTCGAAGCTGCCCCAGCTGACGGAACCCACTTGCTGCAGAGGGGGATGTTTTAGTGAGGATACAAAAGATCGTCTTTATGCCAATGGGAGAAATCAATTTGTATTTGCTCTTTTCTGTACTTCAATGGTAAACTCAGAGTCTTGGCCCATGCATTTAGTGTATGCTTAAAGAAGGAGTAGGAGCAACATTTCAGATTACGGTCACCATGGAAATCAGATCAGGCTCACTATCAGGCGAAAGTGCAAGTACACTTTGGCCAGACAATGAGTCAGGAAAATAGTGCACTTCAGCCTCAATTGCCCCAGCTGTTTTACGGTTACGGAACTTTGCTCCTACTCCTTCTTTAATTACTTTCCTCATTGATTTGAATAAGAACTTGAACGCTAACATTGATGGTTCAGTTAGACCGATTATCGTTCCCTCCTATGCACTTGAAATATGTGATGGCATGAACAATCATTCAATGATAAGACCAATCTGTCGTCACCCGGCAAGCCCTTTCCGTCCAGGGCTTATCGTGACCAACTATTAGCTTAACAGTCTCCTCCGGAAGAAAGAATCTCGTTGGGGAGAGCCAATAGATCATTATTGAGAGGGGAGATGCCCAAGATTCCTTGTCTCTCATTCTCTACATGCAAGACACAGTTTCGTACGGTGAAGATTTCTCCCCTTGATTCGGAGTTATCCGAGATGCCTCATAATTCAGTTCGCTCTGATTATGCAAAACTCACGATGACATCGATGTTATCGAAGCAGCCAGGTAGTGAATTGGCCAGGATGCGGAAGTTTGCCTCTGCCGTCAAAGGAATCGCGATGCAGAAGGAGTGCTGGGGCTCGTAAAACGAAGAGAGCATCAGCATCAACTGAAATTGCTTTCTAATCGCATTTCATCACTTCCAATTGCATGTAAACTTCCTGTTTGTCGTTTTGGAGAAGTTAGGTCGAAATGGAACCGGAATAACATTTTACCTGGGCGAAATTCTTGAAGGCGACGACCCCGTAGGCGAGTGGATAGTCAGCTTCCTCTGCACTATTGGGAACTTCCCGGAATCCGAAAACTTCTCGATAGACTGGACACCTAGAGAACTCGTGAACAGATGAAACCTCAATTCACGTTACCTGTCCTTGGAGGCCAAAATCTCCTTTTCCAATTTTTCGAAATCGTATTTGAAGTTAGTCGCATTTTTGATTGCTGCTTTTTCGTTTTTAATGATAGCTTGGCATGGAAGGTCGAGTTGATCAATGAGACGAGGCCGCGTAGTTGCCAGCCATCTGAACAGGAATGTAAAAAAACGAATGCGAAACTAATGTGGAACAAATAAATTATGCGGAGAATACCTCCTTTTGCAAATATGTATGGGAACTACGTTAGCTATCAGGTTGAACCGAAATTATGGAACTATTTCAACACGAATATTCTTTCTTTCATTATTCGCGGTAGGGGCGATCGAAATATTAGAGCTCCCCTCCGGTGACACCTATGGTCTTCTGACATCGCTCGGGTAAAATGTCAGCCGTTCCCTTCAAGAAGCCAACGAGGTAGGAGGCGAAGAAGCCATCGAGGTCGGATACGACCATGTGACGGAATTAAAATTGTTTAATCGCAGTGCAGTGCCGAAAAAATCTGAACAATTTTTTTTAGATGTGGGAATTTCTGGGGAGTAAAGTCAAAACGGTAGAGCGATCCGGAAAAATTTGGCTTGCACATACAAAATTTTCTCCCGAAGAGTGATTGCGTGGTCTCGCGCTGGAAACATATTTCTGCCTATCATCCGTCGTTCTCGAGGTTGCCAACCAAGACCTTTTGCATATTTCTAGAGTAGACCTCGGCAGTGATGTTGGGCTCCAAGGATTTGGGCTCCCAGTATACACGAAATTGGTGGCATCTCACTTAGTAGCTAGATGACTCCGAGAGCATGTTTCATTTTCGAAGAAACCATATCCTATCCATAATTGATTGATCGAGGCGAGCGTTTTGTCAGTGGTAGGGACATGTTCGGAGTACATCGTTGTATGAAGCTCCCCAGCGTTAGGTGCCTTTTAGATAAGATACAAAAATCACAAGTTGGCATTCCGACAAAGTAGGAATCCAAAATCGAAGTGGTTCGGTACGATTGGTCCCCTCGGCATAAGAAGATAGGAGAGGCCCACTCAATATGAATGTCATACCCCTTAGGGTGTCCGCTCTGTATCCCCCAGGAGTGACAGAGATTACTGATTTGGACCGAGAGTTATTTTAGAGAATGCATAGTTCCATAATTACGGTTCAAGCTAATACAAAGTAGCCTATTCTGATTTTGAGCTACGAGATGTGATCTGTTTTTCCACAGATCGCGAATCAGCGTTTACTCCGCATCGTCATTTCCCTCGACACTAGTTCAATAGCGATGCAATCATTCTCACTGTGGAACGCCCAACAATCGCTCGGAAAGGCCGCGTGCAAGATCTCGACTTTGGAACCTGCAAATTTCGCTCTCAACTATGTTTAACTTGCGCTCACTCACTGTGCACTCTTTAATTGGACGGATGCTGCATCCAAAAATTGCGCTCTCGTTTCTTGCAGATCAGTTGTGCTGAGAACTATGACGTAGGCTGCGAGGAGGCAACAAACGAACACCATACTTCGGTTTCGGAAACATTCCTGAAATGGGCAAATAATTCTCTGATCCGAGCTCGGCTAAAATATTCGCACCATAAAACTCAGTGTACAATATAAAGTAGTTCTGAACACATGCATACTTGGCAATATAGAAAAAGCAATAAAAGGCCTACTTGTACAGTTTTCCTGAAGCTCGAAAACTGGCCGTCATCTTCTCGTTTGCGAAAAATGAAGGGAGGAGCCATGGGGCTCGGTTTAGCATCGAAATGGCAATCGCATTATCCGAGAGGCAGAAAGATAACGTGGCGTCCGTGTTCCGTCGGTGCATCACGTTATCCTATTGTGGAGGAGGCATTCAGACACCGAAACAATGCTCCCTCCTGAATCACATTATGGCCAGAAAGGGCTGAAATAAGATACAGGGGATAGTGAGGGCAGCATCGCCTTACAACAAGTGTGTGGCCTTTCTCCAAAGAGAGACAAACAATCTTGGAAGTTCTCGTGTTGTGCCCAAGAAGGCTTTAGATAACATACACTCGGAGTGCGTGATATTTTTGCGAACGTTCAGGAAGTACTTCCAAAATCAACAACAACCCAAATTTTCCGCTATTGTGCGGTCTGTTACCTCTCGTACACTCTTCTTTTAACGGCTTGGTGCGAAAGCGATAAGTATGCTCCATGTTATCAGATTAATCAGTGATAATTATCCACTAATTCGATTATTGACCCGGGGTGGCACTTGGGCTAGGCGGTCGCTGATACTTCTCCCCCCTCTTCTCTCTCTCAATTCATCTCCACTGATCGGAGGTGACAAGGGGAGAGGCGAAGGGCGCGCGTGTCCCCGACAGGTGATGAAGACGGAGATGCAGATAAATACAAGAGAGAGAAGAGGGAACAAGAAGGGATTGACACCGGGCCGGTTTTGGACGTCCCCCACGCGCTGCTCATTTTCCGATCGCAACCTATTCTTTCTTCTTCTTTGGTCCGCGCGGAAGTGATTGAGAGATCCTGCAACTTTGCTCTTCCTTGTTGGGAATCTGCAAGTTTTCATCTTCTTTGGTTGCTCTTTTTATAGACATCATATGACATTCTGTGGGAGCATCGGATAGTGAGTCAGATGTTGTTTTTATAGTATGATTGAACTTGCTCTTCGACGATCAAGAGTACTTTGCAGGAAGATGTACAATCACTCCTGCTCACTCATGGTCGATTATGTGTTCTGTCCGTTTTCTTGCCCAAACTTCTTCGTTGCAGCAGCCATGGAGGCCATCGCAGAATTCGACTTCACAGCCACCGATGAGAATGAAGAACTCAGCGTCCGCAAGGGACAAACCATAAAGGTACAATGGTTTTATCATAATTATTCAATAAAAACGGAACGGAGAGGACAACTGCTTCATTGGCACTCTGTTTCATTTTTTGTTGAAGATAATCACGATGGACGAAGACGAGTATTGGTACCGGGCGGCTCTAGGAGGACACGTCGGATTCGTGCCGAAGAACTACGTCAGGTATTAACTACGCCAAGTGGTACAAACAGATTTCGTAAGGCAATCTTGTTGTGTCAAATGTTCGTTTCGTAGTATGCACTTTGAATTATGTGGGTGCAACGTTTTTGCCAAGCTCTCCCCACTAACCAAGCCACGATCAAACTTATTTTGATGAATCCAGGCTCAAGGTAGATGAAGCTTGCAGACAATGTTTCACATCTTAGGCTCGTAGCGGTGCTGTGACACCTAGAGGATAAGAAACCACCCTCAGGATGTCCCCGCATGGATGGTTCGCTGGTCACTCGACGACGCAGGAACTGAAGGAGCGTCTCGAGCACCGGCCCATGGGAGCTTTCCTCGTTCGACACTCCAATGCCAGTGTACGTTATTTTGAAACATGATCGTTTCTACAATACTGGTTAGCGAACGAATCAATCTCTTTCATCGCTCTCACCCATTCCGATCTCGTCTGCTAAATATTGCTAAACTCCGCGCGAAATTCTCCCCGACTCTTTCGTCTTCAGCAAAGTTGCAAAGTCTTCCGAATCATCCCCTCACCCATAAGACACATGACTGACGATTGCAGAAAGAGGACTTTGCCATCTCTGTGCATGAGGGCCGTCGAGTCGTCCAGCAGTACAAGATCAAGCACAGCAATGGTCAGAAAGCTTATCCTCCACTTTTCGAAGCAATTTCGGGGAATAAACGATGGATTAGCCACTCCCATCTCTGACTTACAACCCGTCTCTCCAGGCTTCTACAGCGTCTGGGAAGCCGAGTTCAACTCCATCAACGATCTCATCGCACACTACAAGGCTCGCATTCTGTTACTCCAGCATTCTAATAGAGAACCATTTCAGCAGAATTCTATTGCTCGCCACCGACCCGACGACATTTTTCTGCGTGAGATCGACGTCAAGATGGAACCACTGCATGAGGAGGGCAGGGAGGTCGAGGACCTAGTCAAGGTTAGCACGGTGGAATGGAGAGTATATAGGGGAAATGTCGGTGCAAGTATTGCATCGTTCCGCGAGCGAAAATTCCGTCTGCCATATCTCAGCACTAATAAATAAGGAATTTACACATGAGCAGAGATACAAAGAACTGCCAGCTAATATGCACACTCAGAGCTGCAATGTTGCAACAATTAGCTCTATTTTAGAGGAACACTTTATTGACACGGCACACTGAAGTCGTCTTGATTGCACTGGAAGCCTCTTATGGTGGAGGAATCAGGCTCTTCCGGGAGGCCTTATTGCCCTTGCTCGCACTGGTGACCCTGCAGCAATGCGCAACCTTCTCTCCTTGTACACAGGCAGCCTGCGGGGGACAGAAGTCGTCGAAACATTTCTGCAAGGTGGAAAGGAGTAGAAGGAGATGGGTGAGGAGTCGCTCACAGATCCGTGAAGGACATTACTGGTCAACGGGATGAGCACAGCCGTTCGCCCCGGTCCACACTTCGCCGTCCCTAGAAGCTCTTCTATTTTTTTCACAACAATGACACCGAACCCGATTGTCCATGGGAACCTGTCTTTAGACATTCGGGGTCGCTCTTGCTCCCGGCAGGGAAGTTCCTCGATGTATCTATCATGACCCAATCACGACCCAGACAACTCACATGCATCCCTTGGCGATGCATCCGAGGCTTGGATCATTCACCAGCTAGAAGATGCATAGAGCTACAGTGACTGAGGTGTGGTACCGTATCAAAGGGATCGCATCGCTTGGGGTAGGTGTTCACGGAGACGAAAAAGGCGAAGAGACAGAGAAATAGGCGCATGACTCTTTCGGATTACTTTGCTATCGTCGACTTTATACTGCCCCCGAGGAACGTTTAGTGCCTTCTGAACACATCAACGGCAGTCGGGGCAGCACTTAACATTCTAATGGCGCATTCTGCCAATCAGGAAGGCCTCCGTGATAGTCTTGTTTTCGTCTCCTCGCTTTCCTCCAGAATAAATTGCATCCAGAATCAATGAAAATTGTATCGAATGATAAATTAGCACGTATGGGCGACTTCGGGTTGCATAGGTATTAGATATGCAGAAATCTGTTGTTTCCTCCAAAATAGGAATACTTCATTGGTTTAATGATTTGCGATGTCTTGGTTTACCAAACGGCTTCTTGTTGTTGGAGAACCGATATGACCAATACCCACTAGGCCCGCCCCACAATTGGGGGAAACGGACACCGAAGCAAAGACGAGAACGAAGAAGAGAATCACTTGGATATCTCTTCTCAGGCACTCCTCAAGCCTCTTCTTTATACAGCCTCCGAAAGCCGTTTGGTGCCTTCTGAATACTTCAGCGCCACACGGCGCATTGCCAGTTGCAAGCCAGCCACAGATTCTTTCACAATCGCGGAAACAGCACACATACTTAATAGTTTTAAAAATCTGTTGAAGATCTTCTAGAAGTATCTCGGGAGGCAGTCGATGCATTGCAGGCCCTGTACGACTTCTCTCCCCAGCAGGAGGGCGACCTCGCCTTCCACGCCGGCGACATCATCCGAGTGCATCGACGAGAGACGAGTGGATGGCTCCACGGATCTCTTCCCGATGGAAAGAGAGGTATTATCGCGTTTCTCCATGTCTGGTAAAGAGCCATGGAGAACAAAATCGACAAAATTGAAGAATACCACAGTCAATGAATTAGGCATCTTCCCTATGACATACGTCGAGGCCTACAAGCGACCACAGCGCGATCGCATCGTCAGGAGGGAATCATCAAGGTTAGAAATATCTGGGAAACACGTGCAATTATCAGATTCACGGACGTTATCACATTCTTATAAAACGTACAAGTTGCATTTCGGTAAATACATGATAAGTTTTCTCTGCAGGAGAGTAGCATCTACCCAGGGAGGGGCAGCGAGGGCTGCCATGAGAATCGCGGCCGCCCGCCACAGTGCCAATAGCTGACAGGCTCAGCTACTCATTCCATCTCATAGACAAACTTAGTAAGCTTCCGGCAAGCTGTCACATATCCGAGATTGTAAACATTGTAAAAAAAGCACCCTAATGTGTTTATTTTCTTTCGACACGGTTATTAGTCTGCCATACAAGTTCTCTCTGGTCATAGTATTCCACACTTAAGTTTTGCTTGTTTTTTCTCGAATAAAGAATTCAGGACGTCGTATTCCAATACTGGTGATAATGCACACGTTTAGAGCGTATTTTATCACGAACTCCGATCTTCCTTGTCTCTGGTCAAGGACTTCTCAAAATTAATGAAAAGACTCACAGTGCCCTGTCAGCCCTACTCATCTATTCGAAACAGTGCCCTGTCAGCCCTACTCATCTATTCGACATGGCGAGGGGAATGTAGTCCCCCTCGCTGGCCCAATCAATTCTCAACATGCCCTCAGGCTATGCCCCCTAATAACTCGGTACTTCGCCTGTATTTTGAACTCATCTGCCATCTCCCCTCTGCCTCTCTCCTCCACATCCGTGGAATAGTCCTGGCGGCATCCGATTCCGTGGCTGGCGGCTTTCTCACAACGAAAGCGAAGCCTACGATAGGAGCTGCCCTCCGGGCTCCCTCCAATCCCTCGCTCTTCCCCCTCCTCTCTCGCCTCTCCACTCCCTCTATGCTCTCTCGCTGTCGGCCGTTCAAATGGCCGGCCCCTTCCCGTCCCTTCTCCTGGCGCACTCCGAGATACGCTTGTTTTGCGCCCGCGCGGTGTTTATTTCGCAAGGGAAGGAAGCGGAGGCAATTTGTGATTGGATATCATTTTCAACGGCTCTGTTCCTCTTCCCAGGGGGCCTTCACAGTTTGGATTATTCGAACCAACTTAGTTCCGTAACCGATGAGTTGTTTATGATAAGAAAGCATTTCTCATTCCATCTGCGATCTGAATTTTTCTTATCAAACTATCGTTTTACTTCCGGAGCGGAGCGCTTGGACTTTATTCGTTTGAGCATGACAATTCTGACAAGGATTCGCTGACTCGCTCGTTGTGAACACGGGAAAACGAAGACGATCCTTCCCCATCTTTCTCTGTTGATTCATCGTGAAATCGTCATTGCGTGCATTTTGACTTTATCAATGACCTATTCCGTCTCTAATCGAATTTTACATTATTTGTACAACGCATTGTATAATTTCCCAGCGTGAAACTATCATTATCTGCATATTTCAGAGATTTGACAGACAAACCTATTGCGCATACGAAGCCTTGCGAATCTCCGCCGACTCAAGTTTTCGGGCATCCACGGCGGCATAATAAACGGTGCATCTGGGCTGTGATGTCGGACAAGCCATCGTCCTCCGCCCGCGACGACAGGTTGGCGCTTGAAAAAGAATGGTGTAGTAGACGTCGTCGGATTGATTTGTGCGTGCTGCTAAACCACGTGTACTTTCAGTGTCGATGCGAACTGCGACACGGACTTGGAAGCAGAGATCGGCATGGACGAGGTCTGTTTTATGTCAATGGAAAAAAATCTTAGAAAAGTAAAACAATTCTTTTTCATTGGCTATTTTCCAATTCTGTTATTTAATTTTAGTGCTAATTTTGGTGATTTGAATGTTTTGGTTTGCTCAAATTTTATAAATATTATTCTCATTCGAAAATAAATAGATTTGAAAATATTTCAGACGCAAGGCGCGAGCACGCAGCCACAGGACGGCGAATCGGAGGGCAAGGAAGTCATCGAAGAGGGCAACGGAGAGGAAATCACCACGGGAGAACAACAACAGGTACTGAGATGTGGATCTAATGCTAGACAAATTTTGCTAACGCGAAACGCCACGAAAGGGTCGTTTATTGACAATGCCAAGTTGGCTTCAGGACCCGATAAAGACCTGTTCTCGACTGTGCTTTGACTGGGAGTATTTGACATTTAATGAATTCGAAGAGGCTCTCTAAAATATATGGCGCAAATATTAACTACTTCTTTTAAGGTTGAGGAAACGGTGAAGGCAACGACGGGCAAGAAGAAAGACGACAAGGAAGGAGCGGATAAGAAAAAGGTGAGCTGCGTATTGCCAAGAACCACAGAGGTGTATATTTTGAGTCCGCTCGCAACAAATTCCGCTTCGAATATCTCCAGAACCACTAGCTCTAGAAAGCTGCCGTTTTCTGGGATTTGTCTCGGGACCATGTTCAATGGTTGTGCCAAAGGACATCTCTTGAATCCTTTCAGACTCGAAGATATAGTAATCAGCATGCGCTAACCGTACTTAAACACCCCTCTGGCTCTTGACAATACAAAATTTTCAATAAATTATTTTCCATAAAGTTGAGTCGAATCATTCATTGGTGTCGATGATTATTCATTTCCTTCAACAGAACAACATAGCGTGATGTCATGTGTCTGCATTCGTTAGAACAAAGCTCGCCAGATGTTTTTCATATCTTTTATATTTTTTTCTGAACATGTGGCCGCCAGCTGTAGAATAGGAATGGTCTCAATGTCCCCCACCAATAGGCGATTCCTATAGCAACCTCTTTTCTCTCGCGCAAGTACACTCTGAGAACAGGTGATCTGGAATGAGCCTATTCATGTCTTTTCACCTGAAAGCCGTTCGTTCTCGAAAATTCTATTACAGTGTTAGGGTATGTTCAGTTTATGTCTTTCTTGTGCAAGCCAAGATGCATAATCGGCCAAATAGGGATAGTTCATTATTCGTAGTAAATCCTAAATGCTTCAATGCAGGGTCGCCGTGGTTCGCTGTCGGATGGCGCCTCAGTCAGTTCCGCCACCAGCGGCAGCAGCAACGACAGCGACGGGGTAGAGTACATGGCGCACGCGACGCACCTCGCGCGTTGCGGTCACGCACCTAGATGCATTTTGCAGTCCGAAGGCCACGCCAACAAGGGAACACAGGTACTTCCGACGTCATCCGAGGAAGCCGATTCCGAGGTGAGCCAAGGCACCGCTTGGGAGCCAGCCAATATAAGAAGCTGCAGAGAGGCAAGTCTCCGGAAGCAGTCGATCTGAAGGAAGAACCGACGAATGTGGGCATCACCACAGAGAATGACCACTCCAAGCCGAAGACAACCATCGACCAGGATACCATCAAGGTAACAATTCATACAAATGTTACCCGAGGTAAATCGATACAGAGGATACGAAATCGCCGTTTTGAACTTCTCATTTTCCTCCGCATCGATAATATCCCCGATAAGTGCTTCTGAACTCATCACCTCCGGTGCTTTGTTCATAAAGCCGAGCGTTTGCGCTCCGTTGAACTTGATATAGGGAAAGAAGGCCACTGATGATCAGAAGCTGACAAAGGTGTCCGTTACGGGAGAAAAAGCGTCTGCTGACAACAAGAAACCGGTGGCCATCCCGAACAAGAAACAGGCCAAGAGGGACAAGCACAAGATGGAGAAGCAGGCCATGAAACTGTAAGTTGCTGCTTTTACAAAAATAATATGCGTGAACCGCCAGTTGCAAGTATCTTATCAGAAATCCGTTGACTTTAGGGTAGACTATTTGATGAACGCTAAAACACAGGAAAAGTATAGGTCTAAATGTTCAGAAGCTTTCATGTAGCACAAACGTATCTGGAAAAATATTTACGCCTCTGTTTCCTACACTAACATTCAGTACCTTCATGACAAGCCCATTTTTCAGGAACAAAAGCGAGAAACGCGCCATCGACAAGTTCGCCGACACTGTAAGCGATTAGATTGTTTTGTATCGGGAACTTAAAAGCTGCGGAAAGCATGCTCAGTCCACAGCTTTAGGATTCCCGATAATAACTCATTTATTTGGGTGGTGGTGTGCTCGGAGACGTGTTGTCACACTTTCTATTTCCACTAGGTGTACTTAAAGAAGGAGTAGGAGGAACTTTCAAAACTGAGATTGAGGCATTGTCGGATGTAGCTAGTAGTGACGAGCAGTTTCATACCACTCATTCCTGCCATACTATTTTCTACCAGGAGTTATGGCTTTCCGAAAACTCGTCCATAAGATACGGTAGCTTTGAGCAGTCTAGTCTGCGCGCCGGATTAGCGCCTTTGAAAGCCCTCCCCGACTCCGTGGAGCAATGGGATATTGTCTGTCTGTGGTGTGGAACGATACCAGTTTGATTCTGCTGATAGGAAATCTTTCCAGCGTGTATTTGCAAACTCGGTGGTGTTACCGTAGTCAATTTTCTGCGATATTTGTCCCCAATTGCCCCAGCTGTTTAACGGACCGGAATCTTCCTCCTACTCCTTCTTTAACAGCTCTCTGCAACCCCTTTTCTTGCGGTGTATTTTTGGTGCTGTGCGTGCATCGTATTGTGTTGTTGTGTTTTCTCTTTTCTCCGTTGTCACCATGGGAACTGGATGCTCTTCGTGCATGATGGGTAAGTCTCCATGCCTCATTCGTCCCCTTTCAGTTTTCCGCTGAGCTCGTCCAGAACGCCGTTACGAACAGCACCCTGGACCTCAATCTGCCCCCAGCCCAAATAGCGATGCAGGTAAACTAATTAAAATTAATTAGATTTAATTTAATTTAAGCGATAATCCTAGGAGGTCGAAAATGTTGCAGATAATGATGGAACAGGCTTCATCGGGAGACAGCAAGAGGGCCGTCACTCCTGCTGTCCAGCACGGAGGACCGGTACTGTTTACACTAATCACTTGTCGTGCGTCGAGTACAAAATGACAGTTCCACAAGTCTGGTTGCGAGCCCCCCTTGGTGCTCAAGTCTCTACCGTGTCTCAAAGCAGAGATACGATGATAGCCGTTGGAACTGTCATAACACCGTGAACCGCGTCGATTGATCCTCTCAACCCCCATCATCTTTGGTTGCCTCTCTGAATGGCGCGTGTCTCCCTCGATGGTGCCATAGTACACCGCATTCATCGGAGCCTCGGTGCTCTTTTGTCTTGCCCTTTCGCCTTCTTATCGCTCATTTGCTCTCAATGCCTCGTCTATCCTTCCCTTCCGCATCATTGCCTCGTCGTCCGTGAAGCTCATCCCATTATTCGATTCGTATTGTTTTGAGTACTCTTCCCGATAAACATTGCGTCGATTCGGTTGCCCTCCCCGCATGTGTATAATGAGGACCATTCGATACGACTCCCCCATAACGATCAGCCCTTGCAGGGTCGCCTCGCTCGGCCGTCGCCGGAGATTGCACAGTTCAATTCGCTCGCTGCCATCGGCCATTCCTTCGAGCCCGAGGACAAGGGAAATGTGAGTATCGGCGGCCAGTATGGTGTAGTAAAAGGTTCCATGTACATTCGACGTTGTTTTCTGCACGGATGTGTAGCATTGCCTTTTGATCTCGGTAAAATAAAGGTACTCAAAACAAATGAAATAGTAAAATAGCAAAAAAATAACTTTTTTCAGATATCGGACAGCGGCGCCAGCGACGACTCCAAGAGCGAGCACAGTCGGTTTTGCTCTCCATAAAGCTTTCATTTTCAAAAATGAAAATGAAGACATTCTAAAAAGCAATTTTAGGCCGCAAGAAACGAGTCAAGGCGTCTCGACCTGCTCGTGGGGATGAAGGTTCCTTTTATGATAATTAAATTTGCTGAGCAATTTCAAGCTCACAAATTCGCAATTTGTTTAGTAAAAACTATTTGAAGAAGTATAAGAGATAAATGTAAAAAAATTTTCAGTAGCTGCGCATGACACATCGTCCTCGTCAGTCGGTAGCTTCGGGGAGAACGAGGGGCGGAAACGCGGAGAGTACAACGTCCAGCAACGAGAACTGCAGAGGGGATACTCCGGCACTGGTTAGGATTAATCGATAATAAGTTGATAATGTTGTTACAGGCTCATTCGCTGCCCCCAACTTCATGACATCGTCGCTCTTCAACAATCCAGCACAGATTGACGCGGTGAGCTAATTTAGATTGTCGAGATCCCTAGAAATAAATGGCCGGGAACTACATATGTAAGATCAGTATTTCTTTAAGTTATGTTTGCACGAAAATACACCAACTGTAGACTTTTCATTCAGAGGCAGAGGTTTTCGCAGCTGTCGGATTTTCAGGTAGTTTGCACGTTAGAAATGATGCATCGTTGAATGATGGCGCATGTTTGTAATTGACACTATCCCGAACGTCAGTGGTTGATGGGTATTGCATGCATTGAATGGCATGATGACGACTCTCAAGTTCGCATACCTTTTTATGGAAAAAATACATTTGTGGGAAATTTTATTGTTCTAGAACTATTCAAACAAGCGAACTTATGAGTCTCCCCCTAATAGGAAGCCCTGGCGGAGTGCCTCAGTCGCGTGTGCAACGGAGGCGGCCTCGATTCCCTCGAATACTTTCCCGTGAGTGCATCACGGCCAAGAAGGACACGTCGCTTCCACTGCACCATTTTTTTTACTATTACACACTGAACACCCTATACGATTATGCAGAGTAGAAGGCAGAGAGAACAGCCGAATGGAACTATATTATCGAGGGAAATAATGATTTTTAAAGCCATGTACCTCTCTGGCATATTCTCCAGATCGTTATGTCCCTCGATTATAGTACGGAAATTTCGTGACATATGAGTTTTGGTGAATAATGCAAGATAACCCGCGATGGAGTGGTGTGGCCTAACATCTCGTCATCCTTCCTCGAAACTGTCGATGAATTTGTTCACTGCAGATCACGCAGGCGGCGATGTCGAACTCTGCACAAATCAAGCAGGAGAAGGCGGCGAGGGATATGAGAGGGTGCGACGAATAAGAATGAATTGTTGAAACGGATAGTTCAGTGTTATCCATACTCTCTTCGAATATTTGCGAATCTGGCACTACATATCGTATAGACGAAACCCGACTTTCCGGTGTTCAAAAATTCGACAATCTTGCGTATTCAGAAACATTTTATATTAAAATTATGGGCCCCTTTAAAAGGTTTACAGTCATGTCTTGCAGGAGAGGCCAGGGTATCGCGGGGCAGAACCACTACGAAGCTGGCGTCCCTTACGACCACGACTTCATGGACATGTTAAAAGCCAGCCAGATCGGATACGGAGTACTGCCTATTACGGTAAGATCATTTTTCCAATGCCACATAATCGTGAATGAGGAAGATTCACTCTGTTTGACAAGAAAAGATCGTAGTATGTTGTGTTCTCTGGGCGAAATGCTAAAGCCGTAAGCTTTTACAAGGTTTTACGAAAGTGGAGGAGGAATGGTTTTTACTGAGATCGGTATAGCAAAGAGATTCAACGCTTACGAAAAACCCCAATCTCAAAATCATAGCGGATGTGTCCTCCCGCGCGCTCAATTGATCAAAGCCACGCGACAGGCGCGGATCGCGTAACGCTTCCCGCCTATCTAAAGAGAGAAGGATGGAGGAGGGGGTGAAAAAAGAGGGGCTGCTAGACAGAATTAGGGGTGGAAGGAGAGAGAAGGTCATTCTACTGCTATCGATTCACTTTCCACTGCTCATTCGCGCCCTTTCGCTAGAACCATGAGAGCGGGAAAGGTGCAAGGAATGGTGAGAAGCTCTATTGTAATTGTTGAATTCATATTCCGTAACAGCTGCTCACTTTGAAACTTTCAACACTCGTCGTTAGTATGGTTAGTGAGTGTTCCAAGTCATGGAGTGATTTCGCTTTTTAAAGAGCTGGGTCCACTTCTCACCTTTTGCAGGGGCGGACGGAGATCTACTCGCGCATGGGCGACGTCCGCTACAACTGGGGACAACAGGCAGAGATGGTAAGGAAAAGAGGAAGCTTCCCATTTCCTATGTTACTCGATTTCAGAAGGAAATCAACGAGGCGCGAACGAATCTGGAATCCAATGGACGTCTCATCAGAGAGCGAATGGCCATTCAGCCGATGAAGAAGCTGAACAAAGAGGTGAAATTAGAAGCGTTTGAAAGATGACACAAAATCTTCGCAGTTCGTGGCGAGCATCAAGCCCAAGTACATCCGGAAACTCTACGAGCTCATCTACGCCGGGAAGGCGAAGAAGGTCAATTTTGAATTGGGGCCGTTTTGGAAACCACAAACTAACACCTGTATTGCCCAACTTCATCAATGAATACCTCCACTCAAACCTAAATGCCCCAGCTCTTCGAGCTGGGGGGGGGGGGCAATTTTCAAACTGTCTGACAACATTGACAATGGATTGATTGTCTTACTATTGCCGTCGAAGTAACGTGGGTCTCTAATAAGACTAGTGATTCGGAAAACAGATACGCCATCGATAAATTCCGATAATTGCAGGTCCTCCGCCGCATGCAATACATCGGTTTCATCATCCAGAATGGAATCGAGCCACAGCCACAGGAAAACGCTGTCGAGCCTCCGACCAAGTCGAAGAAGAACAAGAAGACTCCGCTCTCCAAGAGCATCAACGTATGTAATACAAGTTCTTACTAAATCGAATGAGTAATCATCAACTAGGAGCTCTTCGACATTCTCAATTAATAAACCGTTTCAGATGGCCGAATTCAAGCGATTCTCGTTCAACGACACGGTCTTCGCTGGCATCTGCAAGGTTAACAATGATTAAAACTTATTTTTCATCCTCGATTGCAGACCCTGATCTCCGAGTCGACGCACAAGGACTTCGGGCACTCGATCGTCCACGCTCTCGCCTCTCACTACAGCGGAGAGAAGGGCTGCATCGACAGGAAGCACGGAGACTGCCTGTGAGTCTGAAGAAACGATGAATTCACGTTCTGTTTCCCTGTGGTCCGCAATTAAAATTAGTTGACAAAATCAACAGAATGCATCATTCTATAAAGTTAACAGAACGCTTATGTTTTCAGGACCCTCGACCTCCTCCTCTGTGGTCTGAGGGATCTGGAGCCTTCGCAGTACCAGAAGGCACTCGGATCTAAGTGCACAGCGCTCTCTGACCGGAGGCCCATCCACTTTGCCGTTATCACGGGCCATCCCTGCCAGCTCGACGTCCTCCTCAAGCACGGTCAGATTGAATAGTATCCCTAGAGCTGTGACGTTTCACGCACGAAACATACAAGGGACACTTTTTGCTATTACTAATTTTATTGAAAGCAACATTTTTCAAGCTGTCATCCCACATATTGATGCTATTATTACAGGTGTGAATCCCCAGCCTCTCGACAGACTTCAACAGACGCCGCTCCTCTATGCAATCGACAGGAATCACGTCACCATGGTGAGTATCACCGCAGTTTAAAGCCATCGTCTAACCATGGCGGTTGGCGATTTTCCGATGCGTTTGCAACGCCATATTCTCTTTGGAATTTTGCAACCGAGTTTGATTCACGGTTTTCAGGTTCGCCAATTGATGTGGCAAGGCGCCGACCTGAACCAGGAGATGGACGAGACCAGCACTTTCCCCGTCGACTACGAGCCTCCACTCCATGCCAGGAAGGACGAAAGTGAGTTAACCGAGATATCATTCTGCAATTCAGTTTGCGATCATTCACGCAAGTTTGCAGAGTCCGAGCTGAAGCTCTACAGTGCATGTGCCTACATCCGCGAGAGGCTCACGGCCATGGACCAAACGATGGAGGTTCGATTGGCGTATGACACATGGCTACTTCATCGATCAATATTGACTACTGATCCGTATCGACTACTTGATTCTCGGAAATGAAGCATGTTCTGAGATCTCAATTCATCGTATTGCAGCTGTGGATGAGGCACTTGCTGCCATGTCACGTCGCCTACAAGGCACACTCCAACCTCCACATCGTCAGGTGCGTTCTCCTTCTATGTATTCCTAAAACTATGGCCTTCTCTGCAGGGCCGAGCCGGACATGGACGCTGCAACTCCAGAGTCGGTCCCCGGCCTATCGAAGGAACTCGATGCATCGAGAGAGACGTCAGTTGGTTGACATGTTTTATTCGTTCACCTATTCTACTTTCTCATTTTCAGTCTTCATCGCGGTTTCCTCGAGCGCGAAGTGATGCTCAGCATGCACAACATCGACAAGGACACGCGAGTTCGACTGGTTCGTCACACCTCGCTTATATTGACCGGGATAGAGATAACAGTGGTTGTTCTAAGACTCTCTAATATTGCGCAAATCAATGGAGTATATTCAGTGGGTGGTGGCGATTCCCTTCTTCTACACTCTGGCAGACAGTGAGATGAGGGCGGACAAGCCGAACATCGCCCGCGTTTCGCTGCTGCCGTGGACGGGTGGAAGGCCAATCCACTTCATCAAGGATCCCGAGTACGTTGAAAATAAGTCGGCGAGATATTCGATGCGGAAGATATGGGAATTGTCCCATGGATTCATGTTTGAAGTGGGCAAAAATCAAGCACCATATATTTCGCCACGGTTCTTCTCCAACAATCAGACGAAACACACTAACGAGAAAAATGAAATATTTCTTGCAGGCTGTACGTCAAGGAGCGCTACCTGGCCCGGCCCCAGGAATACGTGAGTTATTACTGAAATCAGACTGACGGCGATTATTGCAAAGGATGAAACGACGATTCCTCTAATAAATATAATATTTTTGATTGCAGTCAGCGACGATGCGAGCGGCGTTGGACCTCAAATATGTAGGTGGCCACAACGGCCACTACTACAGCTGGAAGGTGCCCGTCGACCTCACGGGATACGGTAAGTACTCATAAATTGATATGTGCCAACCTGATCAACTGATTTTAGTAGTACAGTGCTGGCGATTCTCCATGTACAACGGCGATCGCTGGCGATCGCCGGCGATCGCCAAAATTCGCCACGTCAATAAAACGCTCCTCTTTCAAGTTATGGCTTCATCTTTGTATTGTGCTTGTAGCTAAGTATCTCCTGCGTTAGCTCATACAAAAATTGGGGCCGAAAAA
>JACMIG010000959.1:9737-24462 GCA_014805385.1 Levipalatum texanum
CAATACCCCCTCGAACCATTCAATGATCGTTGATCGCTAACGACTCTGCAACTCGGTAAAGGTGGACCAGTCCGAGGGACACTCTTTCTTCTCCATGTTCCAAACAAAAACACCTCTCGTCCCGAAGTACCGTATAGCGCAGCGCCATTTTGCAATCATTCCCAGCACGACGCGTACTATTTCCTGCCTGGTTACCTCCTATTATCTTCATGCCATTTAGATTTAGAGTGAATGATTCGGGTAGGTTTTCATGGAAGAGACGAGCGATAACTCTGAGCTGCTCCCTTTTCCCCGTTCCCCGCTTGGTTCAAGAACATTCGTCGAAAGGGCAACAGCTTTCGCAAGATCTTGCAAATATTCCCAATTCTACGTTTACTCGCTGCGAAAACGGCGTGAAACCATGGTATATCTCTTTAGAAAGCCACTGGCTACTGGACACTGCTCCTGTTTTTCGGTGTTTCTTTGAATATTCGAGCTTTTCGATCGACTATGACAACGAAATCCCGCCAGAATGCCCGTATTATTCTGGCCTTCATTTTGGAGTTTTAAAAAGTCGGTTGCTTGCAGAGACACCTCCTATGAGCGCAGTACCGAAGACGGGGAAAGCCGCAGCTTCCGAGGCCACTGCCGTGAAGGGAGGAGGCTCGAAGAAGAAGGGAGCCACCTCCAACACCGCGTCCCCGCCAGCACCCAAACCCGCAAGGAAGCGCCGATCCGGTGAATCTTTTCTACAACTATGGAGATTGTTTAAATTGCTGTTCAAGTCGATCGATAGAGAAAGGCCAGCAGCCTGGCTAAACTCAAGCTTTTTTGGATGACTGAATGGTTTTGACAAATGCAAATCTTTGCTGGAAGAAATAACTGTTCAGCGCCTTTGTCGGCATTGATTCAGAGCCCGGAAACTTATCATCCGCTCAGTTCGCAGTCCATTGATGATTCATACGGAAAGGGTTCTAGACATACCGTTGGTAGTGTGCTTACTATGCTCCCGCCCATGGCATTTTGGCATTTCTTTTGATGTTAACGCGTCGCACCTCGGCGCGTTCCATCTTTGCGCAAACTCGGACATTAGTTGCTCACGGGAAATTTATTGTAGGTGCCAATCGGTGATCCTCGTTTTTGTCAAAGTTGATTCTTAATTACCGATACTTATTGATTGGCTTCAGGCTTCGCTGCACCACCGTCCTCCGTGGAGGAAGTAGAGCGCGAACGATCGGAAGAAGCAACCACGGGCTGCGTCACCAGCACACAGCAGGGTACGTAGCAATCGGAGCCGTGATGGTGTACTAAACATCGTCGTGTGGAGATCACCGTAATACCGTTACGGAGATGATCGCTGACTGCACTACTTCGATTACGTTATCCGAAAAACTAACGCTGTTGAATGCTCGAGCTTGGACTGTGACAAAATAGGTAGAGAATAAAATAGCGTTGCTAGCGAATAGCGTCATTTTGAGCTTCGAAAAAGCGGGAACTTTGACTTGGACCATGTCGACAATAATGAAAATGCAGGCGGCGCAGAAGTAGCCGCCCCTCCCACGCAAGCCAAACAGCGCCGTGTCGCCTCCAAGGTGATTATTCCTCGCGTTGTAGTAAACGTCGTCGTTTCCACCACTACAGAACCACACTCCCGGCGAATCCGAAGCCGAGCCCGGCCCCAGTCAGCCACCACCAGAAAATCGACGAGTGACTCGTGCCGCGGCTAAGGCAGAGCCCACTAGGAACAGGGTAACGTTTCTTGTCCTCTCGCCTCCTCGATTTTCCACTCCTTACCCCCACTGCGAAGCACTTGAAGCCGATTATTCGTTTCTGCGTGTCGCGAGGAAATTTTGTAGTTGTCTGATCGGTACTGTCTTTTAGAAATGCTTGGTAGAAAATTAAAGTTTTGCTCGTGTTGTCACAGATTGCCTCTTTGTCGATTACAGTTTGTTGTCCATTACATTCAAAGTCGATCATGGTGCAGGAGATCTTCTTGAATTAGATCTTGAAAATTGCTAATTTCGAAAATTTGCGAGGAGTCATCTTCATCTCCTGCATCTGCACGACATTCGCAGTTCCGCAATAAAGAATGCACGACCAATTCTGATTTGCGGAATCGTGCGAGGACCTTGTTACTGTAGCTTCAACTGTTTCTAATTTGCGGAGTGATGTTCGTGCCTCGGTTCTGCTTCTTCAACGTCTTCTGGGTGTATTTCACAGCGTCTCTTCTTCACCGTCTCCACCCACTGCTCACCTGCATCCCCCATTCGTGTTTTGCGAGTACCATTTCGCGATTGCGCTAATTGTGATTGACTCCTTTATCGATGCTCATTTCTTATCCCATCATCCTTATTCCTGTAGTTAATAGAGTTTCTGATGAATTGAAATACGAAATTTTCGCAACATTTTATTACCCCCCACTTGGAAAAATTCATACAAGTTTTTACAAGTTTGTTTTCTCTCACTCGTTTTCACATCATTGTCACAGATTTTCACATTGGAATCGCACCCCTCTTGTAACGATTATAATTACACCATCAGTGGTAACCATCTTCGATTTCTAGCTCTTTGATCGCTTCTCCAGTTGCACAATGTACGTCCAACATTCGAACCGGCAATTTATTTTGCAGATTGCTGACCAACCCCCCGCTAAACAGCGCGGAGCTTCCGGCAGTCCCGCAAGGTGGTTTGTTTTCGAATGTACTATCTTGCAACTTGCTTATCTCTATTGATTGACGAAGAAAAGGTGATAATGCGACTCCAGGTCCCGCTCATCGGGTGAAACCAGCGCTGCTCCGACGGGCACGAAGAGATCCCCACTTGCTGCTTCGGAGACGAAGGAGTCCAAGAAGGCTTCGAACAGTGGACGCAGCCCCGCAAAGAAGAAGAAGAAAGACGAACAGGCTAACAGCGAGGTGAAAATTATCCGTTCCATTTTGATGAATACTTTGTGTCTTTCCGATTGAGGCAGGAAACGGCGATGCTCATTATGACGCTGTATTATGCTTATATTGATTATATTTGTAATTAAAATGCTCAACATTGCTCTCTTTGACGTGTCCATGTGCCAATGTTTTCTGACTCAACAACTACGTTGTTTTCAAAAATGTATTGTCGAACCCAATTATGCGATAGGACAATCCAATATTTGTTTTGTGGAATCGCGCGAAGAAATATAGGCTTTGTGGAATAGTGCGATCTTAGTTTATTGCGAATGTCGCCTATCCATTCCACGTATGTTTCTTCATCCTGTTATTCTGATTTTCGATAATATTAGTTATATTTTATTCCAGGAGATGGCTGAACCAGAAGCCGTGAATGCTCAAGAGTCCACTCCCGGTCCACAGGCTTCCGTCGTAGATCAAAGCGTAAATGTGTGCACTGCTATTACCTTTTAATTCGAAGTAAAATTTATCTACAAATGTAGATACAATTATCAATGTGTAACAAAGTGAATCATTCAATACAATAAAATAATTTGCAGAATGATGCACCAGCTGCCCCCGTCCCCCGCAAGAAGCAGACGGTGAGGAAGGCCTTGGGAGGCATGCGACCTGTTGCACCCGCACCCTCTGCTCAAGGTAATTTATGATGGACAAAAAAAACTTCAAATAGTTGAATCTGCTAGAAAGTCTTGTAGTTGCGTAAAAGTATGTGATAATTTGCAAAGGACGGCGTTTTTAGAACCGCGTGAGCAGGAAGCAGCTCCCTCGTCGTCCACCCAGGCACCCAGAGCTTCCCAAGGCCTGATCGGAGGAGCGCCGTGGGACATCGGACCAGGTAAAAGTCTATCTCATAAAAATCTACAAATATGCCAAACAAAAATAATTTAGCCCCATAATTTCAATTCAGTCCCCACTCCTTCGCCGCGACACGGTACTCTCTTTGGCAACAGCGTACGATCGTCGCCTCCGGATGGAGCTCCATCTGATGCTGCGCCCGCACCTCCCGGAGCCCCCGCTCCTGCTAATGATAACATCGACTTCTCCGCCATCGATGCCATGCTCGACACCATGCCCCAGGATCTCATGAACGAAGTCTTCGGATGTCAGTGGAACGAAATTGATTTTTTTACAATAGAGATCGAAATAGTACTGGATTGGAACTCCAGAAAATCATTGAAGCCATCAATTTTTTCATGGTTCCCGCTAGTGAATTATTATAGCTCGGATTTGTAAAAATTGCCCTTCCAGCCGGCCATGAACTGGACATGCTCATCCAGAGCCAGCAGCGACTCCTCAACTCGGTTGGTCTTTTTTTCCGTTTTGACATTTCTTATATCTATGGGCTGATCACCCAGTACTGCGAAAATAAATACTACATGGCCATTTTGTCCATTATTTTCTGCAAATTTTCTTTTTGATGGAAGCTTTTGTGCATCACCCTGAGCATGATTATCGCAGTCTCTCTATTCGTGCACCAGTGCTGCAATTTTCCCGCTGCAGACTCCCGTAATTATTTCCTTCGTAATCTTCAATTTTGCCTTGGAAAAGCGAGATTGTTTTCGTGCGCAATCATTTGTATTGCTGTGCTGTCCCAGCTGTCATTGCCCTGTTGACCTGTGGACAAGAATTGGAAATTTCGGTTGATGCTATTTCGGTCGCACCGTTCCACCGTTCATATGCCGTTTTCTATTCGCCCCATGAGCACCTTTGCTAGATTTTCAATGACTTGAACTGTCCCCCGGGGTCCCCACGAGGAGAGGAAGATACCAACTCTCTTCAGTTGCCTTGTTTGCAGAAGATGCCACACCAACATTGCGGGAGGTGTTTTTGTTTTGATCCAGCCCCTCCCTCGCGCGCTCGACGACGAATAATATAGCGCGCGCTGTGGACAACACGAAAATTTCGGGGGCGGAAATTTATGCGCTTTCATTAATTTTACTTTTGAGTGTCTGTGTATGCATGCGAGGAGAACACTATATAACATGCTATTTTTAGTATTGTATCTACCCCGTGAAATTGCATCATAAATGGTGATGTTTTCGTGGTTTCCCTACTAGGGGCGCCCCCTGCACTCTCATCGCGTGTCACACTCTGATGGTATCTGTGCTGTGATCGGAGGCTAGGAGAGGGTAGGAGGGGAGAAGAGAGGACGTCCACCCCCCTGGTCACGCGACACCCCCTCCGTTCGCCGTCAGCAACCAACAGTGATTGTTGTTGTTTGTGGCCTTTAGAAAGCGGAGGTGACCGCTGAGGACTTTTACTATCAGCCTGCCTTTCTCAGCATATTCCTCCCCTTTTGGCCAGTGAGAACAGTTGTCTAACTGCCACTGAGTTTTTTACGCGGGCGGAAAGAGCTTCAGGTTGTGTTATTCGCATGACTTGATAAATTGCATCGATCAGCGTAAATATCCCTTGAGAGCATCGTTCCCACCTTTGCAATCTGCTATTGGAAAAATATTATTTTACAAGGCGCTTGAATTCTCTTCATCTGAAATTTCGGCCTTCCAGAAAACGGAACGATTTTCGCGAATGCGCACGTGTAATATTTCGTGCAGAAATTTTCCAATTCCGACTCGAATGCCATCTGTGGCGACCTGACTTCATTTCTCACGATACTCGCATTCTATTAGTGGCAGCGGTCAACCCCACCACAGGCAGCCCCTTCCCCTCCCCTCTCGCCTCCTCTGCTCTCCTCCCCCCTCATCTCCTTTGCATGTAATACTGAAGCAGTAATGACTGCATGCCGTTGACAGTCCCTCTATTTTATTGTGCTGATCCGGTCACTAGTCCGTTTACGCTGACTACCCTTCATTTTTGTGGTGGTTGGAAGCAACTTTCCATGTACGCGATAATTATAGAGTACCCTTGCAAAATGCCAGACAAATCCGGAATGGCTGTTGTGGAGGGGGCGTTCCGTTTGTTCATCAGCTCACACATTCGATCAACATCGCTAGGATTGATTTTGCTTGAAATTTCGCTGTCGCACTGGTGAAATTCGAGGAAGGAAAATGCTCTCAAGAGTGCTAGCTCGTTAATGCGTGCGACTTCCTATTCCTCGAAGCCGAATTATTATTCAACTTCATTAGAGAGGCGTCGATGCATTGGATCAACAAGGCTAACGGCTAGGGGGATAGGAAGCTGACTCGCTGAACTTGACAATGCCCTTGCTGTGGCCGGGGTGGATCTGTGTAACCCACTACGCCTCAGATTACATGTCCTTTGAGCAGCGATCTAATGAGGGTTACACCTGGTTCCAATTTCCTGGCTATCGTGAATCGACAGCCCTCCGCTCCTTACATTAGATTTCAGAGTTGTATAATAATTGTATTTCATTTTGATGGGCTGATTGCTAGACAATTCCTGATGGCAGCTGGCTGCTTTCTCTGCCAGACTGAGGGTTGCATGCAAGAGGGTCCTTAGAGCCCCTGGGGATAGCTCTTCGAGGGGATAAGGAGAAGAGTGGGGTTCACACCCACCAATCTCCATCCCCTCCATCTAAACCAATCCCTTTCAAACTCTCACAGGTTCGAGAACACTCGAGTGTTTTCATACATATTTTTGTCGCTTTTAGAATCATTACTGTCATAGTGTAATTACCACGTGTGTAAGCGAGTGGCCTAGATGTTTTAGAGGCGAGTGGAGGGCTCGTCACCTGTTCGTCCTCCGTTGACCCTCGGTTTATAGCCACTCTGGTCTCCCTTCTCATCTCTTTCCTCCTGTCCCTCCTCTCCCCCTCCCTCTCCCTCCTCTCATTCCCTTCGCACGAGCTTATCAATTCAAGAGGAGCGGGTGATTGGCATTAGGAGTTGACACGAGAGGGGAAGGTCGATAAACATGATTACCAGCTGAAATAAATAGTTGGTGGCGGGATCAACTCGTTGCGTTAGATTTTTCTGGCACTCTGGGCGCAATTTTCGAATCTACATTCTTCATCGCTAGGTTTTTATTTTATTTCCAGCTGGACACTGCGTGGGAAATATCTTGGAGCATCCAAATGTCCAATCTGTTTTCTGTGCAGCATACCAAAAGCTGACTTGTAATCCGCACGATCGAAACGTCGATAGAACTGCGGGCTTCTTTCTGGCTTTGTCGGAAATAGTACCCATTTCGTAACCACTCCTATTCGTTATCAGTGAAGTTTCCTCCTGCAGGTATTATGTCGCGCTTTTAGGGGGCTCTATCGCGGAGCTTTAGGTCTAAGCGTTTGAGCTCGAATACCAGTATTGATCTGGCCCATGCTCTTTTTCATGAATCTTTTTCAATGTGGAACAAGCTCAGATAAGAGCGGAACTACTCGCGGCTCTTCCGGAATTATCGGGGTCACACGCATCAATCGCGCACTATCTCCAATCTGCCCCTTGCTGCCCAGTCTCTCTGTTTTCATTGTTGCGAGGAAGGGGCACACCCTGGGAATCACATTGTGTGTGTCTATGGACCAATTAACCATCTGCTCTGGCCCGCCTCCGATTATTGACGATTCAATGGCCATGAAAGGCTTTTGGTTGCTAACAGCTCTAACAATAAGTTTATTATTTTTATCGCCCTTTCCTGAAGCAAATCTATGTGAATTATTTTTGGTTAAAAAACCTAACTTGTCTTTTTCTTTTCCTCTTTCATCTATAATTGACTAATAGTGCTCCCCCTCGAAATGACCATCATTCGTGGCGCGGCAAATTCAAAAGGGCCTTTCTTTCGAGCGCCCACTCGGGTGCCAGGTCGTGTGGACTGACTCTTCGTAGTGACCAATTGGCTGAGTGAGCCTGTGAGCCTCTTACCCTTTACTCCCGTCCATCCGCCTCCCATTGAGCTCCTCCTCAGAAGACAATGCCGTCTATTCGTAAGACCCTCGCTGACCAGGAGATCACATTCTGCTCCCTCCTCACGAAAGGGAGTTTCGTCCACTCCCCTCCTCCCCTAGGAGCAATGTCGTGGTGGTCAGGAGGCGTTTTTGTTTACCAGCCACGATAGCCGTCGTAGGTGGGGAGGGCGAGGGAGGAGTAGAGACGGGGGTGAGGAGGGAGCGCGCTATAGATGCCGCTTTGGCGTGTGAGCTGCTGCTGCCTGCCTGCTTCGTACACGACAACACCGGTCCTTTCTGACTACTGCTCGCCGTTTTTTCGCGCCATTTGATGCTTTTAAACTTGACCCCGTCTGTCATCGATTCCGACTCGCACTAGAATGGCGGCATCTGCACTGCAAATTTGATCTGTTCCTCCTCTGGGAGGGCTCGAGGCACTTCCGTTCCTCCGACGCTTGTTAGTGTACTATATGTCCCACGATCTCCATTTCGCCCATGATGAATCTGTTGCGAACGTTCCCACCCTTTTACTATTGGCGCTGTCCGACAACCTTGAAAACGTTGCTCTTTAATTTCCTTCTCGCTGAGGAGACGAAAATGAATAGCAAATCTGAGAATTTAGAAAGCTTGGAGTTCGGGACAATAAGCATTAGTTCGAGTGTCGGTCATCGTTTGGCCGTAGTTCTTGGGCAGACGGAGGGCGTGGAGAGAGGGTAAGGGGGGAGGAGGGGCGTTTGGACTCGTCCGGAGCCAGTCTACTACTGCTCAAAGTGCACGACGAGGACAGCACCGGGGCAACCCCACTCTTTCCGTGTCTTCGACCCTCGCCACTCCCGCGAGATTAGGATAGACGCGTTCTGTTTCCTCTTTTCACCTCTTCCTACTTCCCCTTTTACTCCTCTTCACCTCTTCCTATTCCTTCCTACCCTCTGCTCCTATCTTGCTCCTCCTCCCGGCATTTTCGCCTTCTTTCCTCATTTTCCTATTCCATCCTCCGCCCTCCTTCCCCAAACATGACTTGAGAAGCACGCATTCATGTATAATGCTGCTCGCAGAGCTTCCTCGCCCCCATTGGAGAGAATCCGAGAATTCACGGGCCCGACTAATGACGCCGCAAATATCTCGTGGTAATATTTCTTTGAGAGTCATCCCTATGGTGTAATTTCCGAAAGGACATTTTCATCTCCGATTCCCTCCTGGGCAATTTTATTCCAAAGCCACCGGGCACATTTCTGCACCGGTTGAGTGATGTAGACCGTTGCGTATCATTGTTGTGATGGGAAACGCATCGCTCGAACACCGCCAATTCGTTTTGTGGTCCGCTCCGAGAGACTCCAAATCCCTACGGAGTCTCAGGGTATACCCAGTACGTTTCGGGAAAGTTCAACACCCTACATGACTCTGAGAAATATCCTGATAAAGTGCAGAGTTCGTAAGCATCTATCGAGGAATTTAATTCCCCATGGAGTGTTTCTAATGTGCTATCTGGGAAGGATACTGGGAATATCTCTGTCCTTTTCAAATCAGAGGCACACGCAGAAATGCCCCGGAAGTTCCTCCATCCCCAGTGTTGTTAACTTCCCTCCCCCTCGCTGCTGTGGGCTAACGAACTCTCTCCATCCTATGTCTCTGACGAGCCGCAGAAGGGCCCGCGGCGACCCTCTCGAGAGACTGGAGAGGGCCTGACCACTGAGGGAATGTTGCCAATAATTGTCAGCTGGCGCATATTATGGAAGGATGGTAGGGGCTACCCCGGTTGATTCCCGGTCTCTCTCCACTCTTTACTTGTTACCTACTTGTCGCGAGGGCTGCGTGTTTACTTGTGCAGCCGTCCTCTATTCATATCGACACGGGCAGTGCCCTCGCGATGTGACGAGCGAATCGATCAAAGAGCGCTGAACTTTGGTGCATGGTGTAGTAAATGTCGGCGGTATGGTACGTACTGTAGATTGGCAGGCGACGTTTACAGCATCGCGGATAACCGTAAGGGTGGGGGGAAGTCCCTAAAGACCCCGGAGCGCGGCGTCCTACTAGGGGAGGACCCCCATTTTGTCTCATCTCCCTCCCTCCCCTCAGCCAGTGCTGACTGAGCTTCGATCGCGGGGCACTCCTCTCCCTCTCTCTCGACACGGCTCCCCCTCCCTCTCTCCCCTCTCCCCCTCTCCTCCCCCCGTTCCCTCCCCAACCGCCGTCCCTCCCACTGCGCTCGCTTTCTCCCTTCTGCTTTCACAGCTGATATGTCGCGGTGTCTGTGCAATCCGAATTTGGGACGCGGGGAGTTAGGGTCGAAGGGCGAAATAATAATATTATTGAATATCTGTTCTTTGTTTTCATCGGGAGTTTCTTTATATATCCTTTGGTAGAATATCGTGCTGTGTGGCATCACATTGCGCATAGCGTGTGTATCAATTTCGCTGTCGTGCGCCCGCTCCAATTTCCCCCCATGCCCCCATATTGCATTGATGGGGGCTGGGGGGTATTTGATGGAGTCCTCATGGCTGTTAATGCCCATCACAATGGAGGGTGCCCTATGACAGTCCCGACATCGAACTGCCACAGGGCATTAGACACCAGCAGCTGTTCTTCTTCTTCTCCCTTTCCACTCTGCACAATGGAGCCACACCACCACTAACTGGGGGAAAGTCTATCCCATTTCCTGTCGACTGTTCGTACCGCTCCTGCTCCTGCTCCTCCATCCTCTCTTCCTCCTCCTCCCTCCTTTCTCTACCCTCCCCGAGCAGTCATGTCGTCGAGAAGCGCACAAAAAACGGGGCATCGATCGATGTCGCTAATACTCTCCCTTCTCGGGCATGGGCTAGGTCGTCAATTTGCACCGGGAATTAATCCAATTTTTCTTTCGAAAAACAATTTTTTAGACACCCTTTTTCCTCGATATACTCACCCATCATGGGGAAGTATGTTCTGTGCCGATAAGGAGGGCGTTGCTCGCGTGCATTTACGTACTCTCGAGCATCTACATACTCTCCATTTACGTACTCTCGAGAGAGCTAGCCAGCTTTTTGCAGCGCCAAGTTTGAGAATTTCGAGTGGAGGGAGGAGGAGGAATCGTTGCACTTCATCATGCCACATGAATTAGTTTAATATTTTCTAGAACCCGATCCCGGTTTTCACCATTTGTGAGATTCAGACCACCTTAGTGTTCTCTGAAAGTGGCTTCCATTCCGTAGTCTTGTGTGGCGGGCCGAAGTGGGGGGCTTTCCCCCGTCGGTTTTTGTGGACGCCCCTCCTCCACTTCCCAGTCTGCTCGCTCGCCATTCGGACTCGGCTTCGTTCGACGAGAGAGAGAGTCCCTCTAGTTTCACAACTTCGCCGCCTCTCCTCATCAAGGCTCGAATACTGCCGAGTTTGCACAGGGAGATCGAGTGATTCAGCTCGATGATCCGATATCATCGATCGAATTTTGTCACTTTATCAAACGATGAAATGTTTTCTTAGTGGGCGCAGATTTCGGAAGCGGAATTGTTGATTCAGAATTTAGGACCGTCCGTAAGGAACGTTGCATTAAATTGAATATTTAATTAGTCTGCCCACGACAGTGTCGTGACGGGTTCCTGTGATGTATCTAAATTCGTGCTATTCCATGCGTGTGCGCCCGTAGACATCCGATTCCCGAGAAGGCATATTCCTCCGCCTCCCCTCCTCATCTTCCCCCTGACGCTATACTCGCTTTCAATGTGACTCGTATGCTCCCCCCAATTTTGGCGGGGCGTTTTCTCGGGCATGTCTGAGAGTCTTGCGGAGGGTGTATGTGACGAATTAATGTCCCAAGCTTGATGATTTATCGGTCTGGACTTGTGACGTTTCTTGTCGTATCACATCAACGGTATTTAAGTTTCCCGAAGTGTAGATTCATGAATGTTCAGAGTTTGGCGATTTCTGAACATCCTTGGAGTGCGTGGAAGTGTGTACGTTACCCTCGGCAACGAGAACGACCTGCTGTGCCCACTTATTCCCGGACATTTTGAAGTTGGCGCTTCCATATCTAGGCGTTACTACTGTTAGCAGCACACCTAACTATAGAAAACATTGCCGATACGAGGGGGAATGCCTGCTCGGATTGTGAAGAGGCACGGACCATTGAGCCTGAATACCTTGCTTACCTGCGGGCCCTTTCAATGGTTTGATTCGAGCGCGCCCGAGACAACCTCCGAAAGGCGCCACAACGCACTTTCATTTGCGTTCAGTCTCGTGTACCAAGGTTCCAGGGGGATATTACTAGTAGATATTGAAGAGCGGGGGTGTTCATGTGGGTGGCTCCTAATACTGTGGCTCTAGATAATCCCTTTGAGAAAGTCCCGGTATTGTTGTGACTGGATCCGGAAATTAGAAAGCTTCGAGAATATTCTAAAGATTGGTCGTGGAGGGGCTCTTCACCGATTCGACTGGCTCCAATTAGGCTCTTAACTCGTTTAGTACCTGGTAGTGGAGGATTGAGTGGGAGGTCGGAGGTCGCGCGAGATATGCTCTCCTATATTCCATAAAATCCGATGAGATAAGCGCAGGGTTTAGAACCCATCGCTCTCTGTGAATCATTACTGTGCTTATCGAGTGCAACTGTCTATCGCCTTGGTTCTCTGCAATTTGCTCGTGCTTTCTCAGCACTTTCGGAATCCTCTCACATATCCCCGCTGGCCATAAACGAGCCTCGTTCTGCCCAAGGGAAGAGTCCGTCTTTTTGCGCCCACCAGTCCCATGCGCCCTTCTTATGCAGAGCGTGCCCTCCTCCTCATCTCCTTCACCCCCACTCCCTCCCCCCCTCCTCCCCCTTCTCTCCCCCGGTCTTCCCGTTGTCCGAGAACAAGAGTCCATTCATGGCAGCAGCCGCTGCCTTTCCTGCTGAAGGGACCGGGGACTCATTTAGTAATGATGGGGGCGCTGTCCATTGCTCCCTTCTCATTGTCGCCCACTATTATGACTTTCATAACGGGTAACTAAATTGTGAAAAGCGCTTCATTTCCAAGCAAGATTTAGCTGCAATGGTTTGTTGGTCCAGTTGCCATGCAGGGCTGGCAGGTGTTTCTCTGCTTCTATTTCACTATTTCCGCCTGTCAGATGGTGGGAGCAACATTGTGATTCTTGCGTGGTGTAGTAAACGTCGTCGATATAAATTTTTATGGACGACGTTTGCCACACCACGCTTTCCATGTCTTGGTATATTCATGCTGACTACGAGTCTCTCTAATAGCGGTAATTAAATTGGGTTAAATAAATAGAATGAAATAAAGAAATTTCCTTTGCAGTACGCGTCCAACCAGCAGCAGCTGCTGCAGCCACTAGTCGCAAACGCCAACGGCTCCCAGCCATCCAACGGAGGAGAATCCTCCGACGACGCCAATCCAGGTAATTATTCACTACAATCTGTTGTCGCCCTTCCGCCCTCCTTCGATAACCACAGTAAAGACTTGTTTCCCTTCCGATTTCTGCAGAAACCTTGAAGAACTGAAAGGAGGAGGGAATGATGATTTCTTTCCCCCCTCTTTTTTCCTGCTATCCGCAGTAAGTCTTGAACTATTGCAGCCGGAACGGGCAGCAGTTCGTCGAGCGTGGGCGGAGGCGGCCCCGCCCCCGCCAAGCACGCCGAGCAGTTCGCCAGCAGTATGCTACTGGAGAGCATGGCCCAGGCACAGGTATCGAATTATCGATCAAATATATTCTCTATTTATTGAAATTTTCTGGGGACTTTGAATCACGTGATGACATGATAATCATAGGGGCTATCTAGACCGAGTGTCTACTATTGAGTGGATCCTATGATAATGCCCTATTTATTGATCTCGTCGCATGTTAATGGGGGACGCAGCGATTTAGAACACGGATCATTCCAGGCGGCAGCAGGCAGCGGAGCACCCGGCGGAGCTCATCGCGGAGGTGGAGCCAGGTGGTTGTTTTTACAATTAAAATTTAAATTACTGTTTAAATTTCCCGCGCATTCTGCGACAGGACACGGGAATTGGTTATTATTGTTTGCGGGAATTTGGGTGGGGAGGGAATGGATCGAGTCAACAGGGACGGTGGCCCGTGTCTGCCGCAGACACTCACTCACTCGCTAACAACAGCGGGTAGTCAAAATACTGCATCGGACCCCCCTCTCCCTCTCCTCCTCCCGTGGGCTCATGCACCGGTCGCCAATAAATAAGTAATTAGAGACCTCTGGCCTCGAGTTTTGCCAGGGGGAACAAGGCGATGTTTTTGAGAGTTTAGTGGAGCTGCATTTAGAGAAACATCTGCGGGACAAAAATATGAGATATTGGACGGATTGCACGGAAGCAGAAAAAAGAAATAAGAGAAATACTATGAAAGAAATGGAAGGGAATCGAACACGGTTTGTATGCGGTGGGAATAGGACCCTTCCGTCAGGCTCCAGTAACGCCACATTGAATGTAAAAAAATGAAAAATTATAACTAGTTAGTGGTAGAGCAGTGGACCGATGAAGTATTTGGCGTGGGTTCGGATCCCGGATGTAAAAGCTGTTTATTAACCACCAAACCCTACAGATCGTCGGCAGCAGCCTTCATCGGCAACCTTGTCCCACGCATGCAGCACCTTCTCGGCGGAGCCCATCGCGAGAACAACACCAATAGTGAGGAGTCTGAACCAGTCTAAGCGGTCCTGATACTGTAGTTTAGTTTCGATTCAAAAATTTCTTCTAACTAAACACTTCGGTATATTGCTAACTAAAAACGGTTACTTTTGGGCAAAGAGGTATTCCCAGACCTGATATTAGTCATGAACCGGAAAACATATTTCGCTAACCTTGGAAAGGGCACTAATCCCTCGTCAATGAATTTGACATTAGCTATTTATTCATTTCCGGCCTGATCATGTAGGCGGTGCAAGGGGCTTTTATCGGCTCCAGTCTAGCTTTTAATTTTCTACTCCCGGGGGGGGGGGTGGGGGGCCGGGGGTGGGGGGGGGGGGGGGGGTGTGGGGGGGGGGGGGTGTTGGTGGGGGGGCGGGGGCAGAGGGTGGGGGGGGGGTGGG
>JACMIG010000960.1:0-10734 GCA_014805385.1 Levipalatum texanum
CCCAACCGACGGGTAACAAGGTACGGAGAACCGGAAGTCAATAGCTACAAAACCAAGCCCGCAATTGCTCATGGGGATTTTCGGGGATCCCCGGGGATCTCCGTATGTTCGCGGGGAATCCCCAGCACTGTAGTTTCTTCTTTCGGCGACAGATAAATTATTTATCCATCAGATTATTGTCTGCAGTCCCTTTTATCGGAATCGATATGGCGTTTGAGTAGGTGTCAGTTGAATGATGGCGAGTGCACTACTTGTCGGCCTGCAATGAAACTTTCCTCAATATTTATCTTCATGCTCGATTACGATTGGCTTCATGCCAAGAAACTCCTAAACTGAAAATAAAAATCAAACCTCTACAGTAGATGTCATTGTCGACTGCACGGCGAGGACTTCCTTTTCCGGGTCGGAATGCTGAATTTGAACATTTGGCTTCAAACAAATGGTTTGTTAAAGGAGGGGTATAACGACTTTTGAAGTTTGCAAACTAAAGAGAGATTCGAAACGAGCAGGAAAAATGGTTTAAAACGGTGTCAATTTTTCTGCGAACAGGTGATTTGGCGAGGAGATAGAGATAAGAAACAGTTGACCCTGATCACAGGGATTCAAATGTTGGCATCGTGCCAAAACGCGAAAACCGGGTATTTCCAACCTTCCGTGATTTTCGCACACTGCTTGCATGCTTCGAACGTGCAATAACATGGAACGGAATCGATATTTTTGACATTTGATTTTGGAAATATGTATTTTCAGCTTTTAGCACGATGCCAACATTTGTATCCCTGAGATCAGGGTCACCTGTTTCTTATCTCTATCTCCTCACCAAATCGCCTGTGCGCAGAAATTTTGATACCGTTTTAAAGCATTTTTCCTGCTTGTTTCGAATCTCTCTTTAGTTTCCAAACTTCAAAAGTCGTTATACCCCTCCTTTAATTATGAGCTCACCGTGTTCGAATGTCCGCCGACTGCGCTGGTCGGCTCGAAGGAAACCGTGCGCGCTCCCATCTGAAGACAATGCAGATAAAGTAAACATGGGTGGAGGAACAACTTTTATTGTAGAGCACCAAAGCGCAGTGCATTCTCACGGCGCAGTGGAAAATGCAGCTCTTGATCTACCACCGTTTCATTTCAAGTTTGGCTCTCAAACGACCCTTTTCACAGAACCAACCAGGACCATTCTGGTCATAATACTTCGCTAGATCAAGAGCCACATTTTCGCAAAGAACCGCGAGAGTCGCCGACTTTTGGTGCTCGACAATAAAAAAAAGTCCCAATACAAATCATGGACTGGTTTCTTCCTTCTACTCCCTTTTTTATCCCCGATGAAACATATAAGAGGGGTGCATAAAAAAACGCCACTGACGAAATAGTGCAATAAGAGAGACGCAGAGTGCCCCCATTTCTCTGAGTCTCTCGTATTGCACAATATTTCAAAATTTTTGTTTTTTATGCACCCCCCTTATATTCCTCACCCTCATCGCTCGTTTCACTCCCCTTCGCAGGCAGCAGAGGAGGACGATGGAGAGGATGGAGAGGGCGATTCCTCCTCCCATCAGGCAGACCTCAATAGTGGCCTGTCGATGATGATCGGCATCTAGAAAATCACCGAAAATTTCCTGCATTTTTCAAATCAATATTTAGAGAGATCGATATTAGTTTTATGAAAGAGATATTTACATGCCTATAGTTTTCCGCGGCATTTTGTCGTGCGGTTCGCATCCCGAATCCAGCATCTGAAAAAAGATTTTTTTTTATTATTTAGAGCTTTTCCTAAAAGTTTTTTATCAAATCTCACATCGACGCTGAACTTCCACTGGAACGGCGGCAGGACTGGGGCGAAATACAGTAGACCCACGAACCAAAGCAAGATGGTGCCGACCTAAAAATAATGATAAATTATTCGTATCCGTTCTCACAAAAACGCGCCAACCGGATAATAAATAATACGGTATATCAAGAGCTACATTTTCCCACTATACCATCAGAATGAGACGCGTTTTGGTGCTCGACAATGGTACGAACCTGCGTAGCGATGGCGTATTTGAAGGTGGAAGCAGACGATTCCTTGGACGTCATGACAGCAAAGAAGGAAGTGCCAATGCAGAGAAAGATTTGGAGGGCTATGCTTGACATCTGCAATGGTTATATTGATGACTGGAAATAAAGACGAGTATTTTATTTATTTTTAAAATAATTTTCTTGTGTTTCAAATGAAAAAACACAGCATTCTCCGCATCGTTAAATACTTTGATAATAGATCAATTGTTGCCTAACTTCGGCAGATTATTGTCGCCTGAAAAAAATATCCAGGGAGAATATGTATGAGATAAATAGATCAATTCCATTGTCCGGGGCAGGATCGCATTGGATATAGGCAGCATTTTGCCCCTGTGGTAGAAGAGCGTTTTCTCCGGAACGTTTTTTACCGCCGATGGTAAAGTGTGAAACACAGGATATTTTGGACAAAATTTAGCGGATTAGTGAAAAATAAATTGATCGGAGGATTACGGTAAGTATAAGTAAGTACCCCCAGGCTCTTGCTCGCGCAGTGGTGGTCATTCGAGTGCTGGATGACGAGGACAGTGTGGGGGATCAGGATGATGGGAATGATGGCAAGGGGCACGATGACGGCAGCCCACTGAAGAGGTCAAAGATCAAACTGCAAAGTTGAGATCGCGAAGACTAAAGATCAAAAATGAAAGAGCAAAGATCAATGAGCTCACATGCAATGACACGCAGAGGATGTCGCCTCGAACGTGACTCTAAAAAATGTAGATGTAAAAAATACATTTAAAAACTTTCTTCAAGAAACCAACTTTCTAATGAGCTGAAAACCAATCGAATTTAATTTTAAATAATAACTGAATAAAAATTGCAGAAATCGGAAACAGCAGAAAAGTGAATATTTTTCTGCCTCAAAATATTTCACCGATTTTTAAGATATTCTACACCTTATAGGGCGTGGGTTGAATCGCCTCCGCTTCAGATCCCAAAGCAGGAGGAGGCTCCACGATTGACGTCCCAGAATCCATGGGAGGAGGGGAGGAGGGAGGAGGAGAAGGAGGAGAAGGAGGGAGAGGACGAGAGGGGGAGGGGAGGACGAGCGGTCAGGACGGATTATGTGATGAATGAATGGAAGAATGTCTCACCTTTTTTGCAAACGGTGTCTGGAAAGTCAGACGACTTGGAAAATGGGTATTCAAATACAGTGATTATCGATCGATGTTGAATCGATACATACATTCTGCCAGCTTGTCAGTTGAAGGATGGCGAGAGCTCAGCACTAATTGTCGACCTGTAATCAAGCAGTAAAGTGAGACTGCTTTTCTTGACACGATGCCAATTTTGTGTGCACGTCGGATAAATTTGGCATTATGCCAAGAAAGTTGCTTCTAATCTTCGTTCGACTCGAACATTCGCCTGAAAAATTCGTGACTGTCGGCTGGTCGATCAGGCCTTCTTTTTCCGTTTCGGAACTCTGAGTTGGAGTATTTTGGCAACATAAAAAAGTCATATTCACGGAGTCTGACAATATATTTCGCCAACCAGCTGCGCTGGTTGGCGAAATATGTATTTGCAAACAGTGCTCGTGTGTTTATTCAGACTGCTAAATTTGTACAGCTATGCCAGTCAAAGGCGCAATAAATTGTTCGGCCATGCATAGATTTCTGTGAACTGGCTTTCATTGCACAATTCTCCTCAATTCCTGACCCTCTCTATTCAACTTCCGGCTGCTCTTTGAATGCCTCTCGACTGCTCTGTATCTCTGTTCTCAGCTGGTGGAAGGGAGGCGAGAGAGGAGGAAGAGGAGGGAGAGGAGAGCGAGGGCAAGGAAGAGAGGGGAGGAGAGCACTCCGCTCACGAGGAGTCGATGTATTCCTCGTGCCATGCGTTCCCTTTTCCACCCTTCTCCTCCCTCTTCCCTTCCCCTTTCCCTCCTTTCTCCCTCTCTCACCTCCTTCCTCTGGTGGTCTCTTCTTTTGTTGTTGTGTATCTATAGCTACTTTGTCTTGCCATAGGGATTAGAGGATGCAAGTCCCTGTTCTATTACCTGATGCGATGGGCCTTTGCTCGTGTTTAGGGTTGTCGAAACGGATAGTTCAGGCCAGTCTAAAATGGCGGATATCCGGAATTTTTCGGATATCCGCCATTCTAGACTGGCCTGAACTATCCGTTTCGACAACCCTACTCGTGTTTGTTATCTCTTGCTCTGACCTGCGCCGAAATTGTGCTTTACTCTATCCAGTCTATCGACCTGCATTCACGTGGGGTGAGGAAAGGGCTCTAATGTAAGGGGGACAGGCCAAGAGGAATGTCCTCGACTCGTATTGATCTGCGTGCGAGATGAGGGGGGATGAAGCAGGGATTTCCATTAGACGCTTGACTCGAGGTCTTCTCTTCGTTTCTGTACCCCTGTCCTTCCCCTTCCTTCCTGTTCTCCTTCCCTGCGCTGACGAATCATAGCATCCTCTAACAATAATAATTCCTCAGCAGTAGATGTGCTCGCTATGTGTGAGGTAGATTTGGCAGGGAATCCATTAGACTCGGGCTTCCATCCTCTCGACTCCTAGTTGTACCTCTTTCCTCCTCCCACTCCTCTCCTTTCCTCTACATCTCATCTCACCTCACTTCTATGTACATCTCATCTCTGGACTCGGGCCCTCACGATTCTTCGTTTTTCCTCTTCCCTCTTCCCTCTCCCCCTCTTACCTCTCTGGTATCTGCTGACGATTCATTACGTCCTTCCTCTCACAGCACGATAACACACCGTCAGTACACGGCGTAGAAAAGTGTTCCCGGATCTTACTGGTCGATAGATCATCGATGACTCATCCATGGTAGAGCAACGACCTGATTCCTTAGAGTGCGAACGGAGCATAGCTCGAAAACCCCCTCGACTCCGGAACCAGAATGCATTATTCACGTCTTCAAGCGTGAACATTGACCAAACGAGTCGCGTCTTTTGTGCTTCTTTCAACAAACTTTCTCCCTACAACGTTCCCTACTTCCTCTATTTCCGTGATCGGTGCTGATTGCACAGCTATTTGCATTTGCATTTCCGGTCCGATTCCTGTAGCATCAGATTCACTGCTTCTTCATTCCCCTTCAGCTGAACTAATAACTGAAGCTTTTTCCGGTATGTCATCGCGTAATTCTTACTAGAGCTGTATATGATCGTTCCTTTTTGCCTCTCGCCTCGGAATAGATATCGTTATCGGTTCTCTTATCTCCGAGTCCCATTTTCACTTACTGCCGTTATCTCTTTTCGCTAACCGCCACAAGTCACGCTCAATCTTATTCCAGAAGGGCCAGTCGATGCGTCTCCTTCCACCGGGCGCTGGCCCTCCAAAGGACCGTGATGCCCCATCGACGGAGGCCTTCGACCAGCTGCTGACGGAGCAGTCGACGGCCTTCTCCCATGCTGTCCTCAAGGCAGGCGACGCCGCCTTCTTCAAGGCCCTCTGCTTCGCCTCCTTCACCAGTGATTGTAAGTTTAATACCTTATTTTGAGAAAAATATAATATTGCCGAGCACCAAACAGCAGCGAATTCCCACGAAACCAATATAAAAATGGCCATTATCTCGCATTTTCATGATTTTTAATTGTGTATAATATTTTTTTTAAAAATAAAATGGGTGTTTGTTTTTTTAACGTATTTAATCTGACCGTGTTCAAGGCATGTGGCCCCTCTGGCTGAGCGGCATGATGTACTCGTGCGCGGTCTACTTCGAGGTCCCCATGTGGTGAGTTACTTTCGAGGGATTAGTCGATGCGGAGGACAATAGTATGTTGTTAGTGCCGTTACGTACTTTATTGTCGAGCACCATAAACCGAGAATTTCCATGTCCCAAAATAACGGACTGCGCGCTCTCATGATTTGCAGTTTTTTTACCCACTTTCTAAAGAGATTCGATGAAGATCGTTCCGAAATTTTTATTTTCGGGCCTGTAAATATGCCCCTTTGGCTTCTTAACTTCATTATCCCCAACGGTTTTATTCGGAAAGCAAATAGAAAGGCACTTGTAAATCCTTATGGCCCGTCTGAGACTCCAATCTACAGGTTCATTCTCGCTCTGTGGGGCATCTTCGTGGTGGATTCGTTCGTGGCTCCCGTCGTTGCTCCGTGGATCGTGCGCTGTCGGGCGAGGAGGACCCTCGAGAGGATGCACCTCATGGTGAGGAGGAAAGGGAGTTCCTTTTAGTAAACATCGACGTGCGAACTAGGATTCTTTGGTTCCCGACAATACCGAACTAATCAGGGCGACGATGCGTACTATCGCTGCCTGATCGCTCTCCCTGGATGGAATGCCAATCCCGTCGCCCCCACCGCCGCCTTCCCTGCTGCCCATCTACTGCTCAAGGGACAGTCATGCACCCTCCACAGGTACGGTGAGATAAATGCAGTAGTGGGGTGATCGGGTACTTACTGCGGTTAGCGAACTATGTCTCGCGATTAACATGACTCCAGAGCAGCTACATTGGAACAACAATCGAATTTGGCTGACAATGTCCTGAAAATGATCATAATTACATATATCTAAATAATCGATTTTTGCGAGCGAGCCTGGTGGATTTACGGCAATTACAAAACCTTGATACTGCGTTTATCTCCCAGTACAAATCTTCAGATCGGTTCTACGGACGTACAACTCGCGCCTTTACAATTTCTACGTGGAACTCGTCATCTTCGGGCTGGTTGGAGGGAGTAAGTGGAAATATTCGAATATTGTCGAGAACCCAAGGACTTCTAATTCCAATTGTATTAATTCCTCGACCGTCAGAGGGCATTAGAGACCGTTAGAATCGGACTACTGCGTTTAGTGATGCAGGTCGGAATCGCCGTAGCTCCGCGGAACGATCAATTCCACCCTTTCTAGCCCAGTTCCTCTTCCGCGCAATCTTCAACGCCCTCTACGTCTACCACGATGACCAGCGCCTCCAGCACATGACCTCGGACGGTTACGCCAGTGGTAAGTGATGGGAAAGATATTGGCGGGCACCCGGATCTTTCTAATTCCAACGCCCTTACTCTACCAAAGACGGTCTTTGATCTACCTCTTTGAGCCCTGTTTTATGCACCGTGTGATTCAATCGACCATGAAACGGGGCTCGAAGAGGTAAATAGAACAAAAGGGCGGCATCATTGATCGTTTCAAATCACGGGAATTCGAGCGCATATTTATACTATGATCACAAGAGACTATCTTCGTAGTAATACTATCACTGGTAGTAATTCTCATAACAATTGTATATTACTCCAGGCATCATCCTGACATGGGTGGCCATCGCTGCTTATCGGATTCACTCGCGCCACACGGCGGCCTTCATGCTGGCAGATGTCATTCGTGAGGTGAGGAATCAAATTATTTATTGTCGAGCACCAGAACACAGCGCATTCCCGCGTTACTTTGTGAACGCGTAGCTCTTGTTCTGCCATTGTTTTATTACCAGTTTGGATGGGAGTGCGCCGCATTTTGGATCTCGACAATACGCCATGTCATCCGATGAGCTAACAATGCAATGGTGTAACGTTATTTCTGCGTTTACGTAGACTCCTCCAGTACTGCGATTAGCATGTCCGATGGTCTGCTAAACCCAGTAGCATGCTATTTGCAGAAAGGCACCGAGGACGCCGCTCTGGAGCTGTCGACACTGCGAGGCTACGTGCCCATCGTCACCTCCACCTCCATCATCAATCCCGATGAATGCGAAATTATTTGAATCCGTTTTGTTGTAATTATGTAAATATTTAGTCCCTCCTTCTCCCTCCGGGTCCACTGCAGATTCTGAACGGCTCTGATGCACATGAATATTTAGTGACATTGATCGATTCCTGAACTTGCAATAAATTATATGTATATCTAATTTTATCAAGAAAACAATGTAAATTTAAGTCGGTTGGTGTTTGGACAGGTGAAACACCCTCGAAAACTCGCAGTGTAATATTATTATTCTCTTACATTTTCAAATCTACTTATGAAAACAGCGGAAATTTACAAACGTAAAAATCGATAAGTGCCTGTCTGGAAGGGTGCACTTTGGTCTGGATTTCCTGTCGCTTTTTCGACAGTCTCTACTCACTCCAACCTCCCAGACGGCGGCTGACTTTCCTCCTCCTCCCTCTCCACTCGACTTCGCCCCCTTCACTAGAGACCTCTGAAAGCATGGCAGCGGAAAGCATGTCATTTGTCTGGAATGGAAAGCATATGTCTGGCATGCTTTCGCTGGCATGCTTTTCCCAGACAGGAAAGCATGTCGGAAAGCATGGTGGAAAGCATATTAAAATTGGATTTCTCCGCTGAAATGGGACGAGTAGACGATGGAATCGACTGAATGATCGAATCTCCTGTCGGCAGACGACTCATTTCACCTCCGATTAGGAAAGCATATGAGCAAATTTATGAAAATTGCAAAGCATATTTTCTGGCAGGCGATCCACCAGGCGATCCGTCTGTCTGGAAGGCGATCCGACAGGCGATTCGAGGTCTCTACCCTTCACCCACCTCACATTATCATCGTGAGTTCCTCGGATCCTCGAAGGGTTACGGTACCGTTAGATTGTGCTAATTCGCGGGCTGCGGTATCATCAGATGGTGCTAAACCACGGGACTGGAGATGATAGAGAATCCTACAGATGGACGGCAAGGAGCTCGTGATCGAGCTGAAGGGCGCCTCGAAGGTGCAGCAGGAGTGGGCCTACAATGCCCTGGTGCGTACCCAAGATGTGGTGTAGTAGTAAACATCGTCGGGTTACGATAACTATTATTAAAACGTCGTCGTTCACTACACCATCACTGTTCTCAAAAGAGAAGCCCGAGGATTACGGTATCTCCCGAAGCTAATTTGTTCTTTTCCAGAGGCACTCTCTCCAGGGCTGTACGATCACGGCATGGATCCGCAACCCGGATGGTTAGCAATAATATCAAAATAGTATTTTATTATTTTTTTATTGATTATTGATTTTCCAAAAATCGATAATCGCTTCAGGCACCAGGTACGTGGCCCCTCCGCCTCCTCCCCGTGCCAATGCTGCACCTGCTGCCCCCGCCGCCGCTCCCCCGCAGAATGTCCAGGCCGTGCGTTACCGTAACCCCTTTCCCTCCGGGACCCAGAACAGGATTCAAAATAATTATATTGATTACAATTCATATTCTTCAGGTGGGTGGACCGCCACCGGAGATTGACCTCGACGAGTGAGCCAAGAGACGAAGGCACCACGGGGAGCGAACTGCCGCGAAACACCTACCGAGAAACATGACAATTCCCTGTACTAGGCAATTGTTTGCGTGTGTCGAGAGTATTTGGGTGCGATAAATGATGATGATTGCCTATTTACACAATGTACAAAATCGAATGAATCGAAGGCAAAGGAAAGAGATCTGTTAAAAGCGTGCCCCCACTGACCCACTGGATACCGTATTCGCATTCCCGCGCGCTGGCGGCCCGCCTTCAAAAGTGCCCTCTTTGACGGCGTTTTTCAGCGTGTTTCTAAATTATGCTCTTGTATTTTGCTATGTTGCAGGATGTACGCGCCTCCAAACGTCCACACGCACAACGAATTCCGCCTCAACTTCCCGACGCACGTTGGCGTCTCGAAAGTTCAGGTATGACGGATGGTTACATTCGAAATAAAACAATCCGCTTCTTCTATATATCTTGGTTATTTATTAAATCGATTCAGTTCTGCTGCACCCCGGGGACTAATCTGCTCGCGGTCTCGGCGTGGGATGGCACGGTCCGCGTCTACGACGTCCACCACTACCAGGACATAAGGTTTACATTTTTATCGTGTACCATTCGGAATCGAATCGGAATTTCTTGCTATTCGTATTCTAGCGTTAGAAGTGCATGCCATGGTGATGTTCTGCTGGACACGGTACCAACCGACTTCTATATTTCGGTCATATAAATGTAATATTACTTTTTCAGAGAATGCGGCCTCTACTACCATGGGAAGCCGGCGCTCTGCTGCACATTCGTTGTAAGTAGTACTTGTATTCGTTCCCGAGTGGCAAATGCAACATAATCAACAATTTCTTCTAGGCTAATTGTCATGATTTTGAATTTAATTTTCCAAAATAATTCGCGCCAGCTAACACGAACAAATTATGTATAACACTGTTCTTTACAGGATCAAAATTTCGTAGCTTCGGGAGGAGCCGACAACCAGGTCAAGGTCATGGACCTCGGGGCCCAGAAGGGTATTATTTTATTTGGGCGTCAATATTGTTCTCGAAATCCCAGAACAATCGAACGAGACCCGATTTTATCACTTGTCCATAGTATAGCGATGATTTCAGACTGGGTGCTGGGAGCGCACAACGCGCCCGTGAAATGCATGGAATACAACGAACGTCTCGGATACATTGTCACCGGCAGTTGGGACTCCACCATCCGAGTAAGTCAAGATCAAATTTCATCTGGATGGAATAAATATTTACAAGACAATAAGAATAATGATAATGATAAACCTTGTGTGAGATTTGCATCTTCCAGCTATGGGACAAGCGTGCCCCGGGCGCAGTACAGTCGGGCAACGTGTCCGACAAGGTCTACGCCATGGACTCGCGTTCAGATAAGGTATATCTAACAAGGGGTGACCCTTGACCTAGTCACGCAGATCCGAACCGGATATAGGGCGCTGAATTAGTCTAATCATAAAACTAAGAAATAAACAAAATCTAGCTGCTAAACGTCAACACGGAATTTTCGGACCCATGAGTAGGGTATCATGG
>JACMIG010000960.1:10834-24429 GCA_014805385.1 Levipalatum texanum
AATTTTCGGACCCATGAGTAGGGCATCATGGAATTTTACGTAACCATGAGGGGGGTATCATGGTCAAAATGGCCAAAACTTAAGTTCTCTGGAATCAACAGAAGAGTGGTCCATTGTGCTCAAAAAGTTGTTGACGTATGTTTTTGAGCAATTATATATATATGACTCCACAGGACTTCATTTTTGGCCATTTTTGACCATGATACCCCCCTCATGGTTTCCAAAAATCCATGATACCCTACTCATGGGTCCGAAAATTCCGTGTTGGCGTTTAGCAGCTAGATTTTGTTTATTTCTTAGTTTTATGATTAGACTAATTCAGCGCCCCATATCCGGTTCGGATCCGCGTGACTAGGTCAAGGGTCACCCCTTGTAAGAATAAATAACATACGTGACGTAATACTGCTCCCCCTTGAAATGTATGCATAAATGAAATATATGAACAGTCGATATAATTTCAGCTAATCGTTGCGACGCGCTCCAAGCAGGTGCACATCTTCGACGTCCGCTCTCTGCGCGAGCCCGAGCAGACACGCGAAAGCCCCCTCAAGGTTCCTACTACTTCCATTTATTTATTGTTCGCCGGAACTACTCTGATGAAATAAATAGAGGAGTATAAAAAGCCTCCTAAGTTCAAAAGCCATCTTTATTTGGAGTGGTGGGGTTTTTTGTTTTATGTTTTTTTTATTTATTTATTTATTGCTATCTGGGAATGGGTTCGTAATCGTTCCTTCTCTGCAGTACCAGACTCGCGCCCTCTCCCTCTTCCCAACGGGCGAGGCATTCGTCGTGGCGAGCATCGAGGGACGAGTGGCGGGTGAGTGAGGGAACACAACGATGGCAAGGATAATGCCAGCAGCACCTTCAGAAATAAAGATCACATGATATTGAACTGTGAAATGGGTTTCCTAGTATCTCCACGCGTTTATTAGTTTTATATCACTACTCTCTTGCTTGCAGTTGAGTACCTCGACCCCTCGGAGAACAGCAAGAAATACGCCTTCAAGTGCCACCGAAGCAAGGATCCCGGTATGCTGACTTCCTTTTCTGAATATTTTTAATTCTAACAAAATTTTGCATTCTAATATTTTCCTAATTTAGCCGATGGAAGCGAGCTTATATTCCCCGTCAACGCCATCGCCTTCCACCCCGTCCACAACACGTTTGCCTCCGGAGGTACGGAGAGTTTTTGGGATGAAACTTTGCTTTCCAGAATTTTTTTCGATGCTGCTTGCATAGTGGTCACGTAATTTTTTTTATACGAAGGGATATCGCTGCGATATTATCGCAATGAGAAATTGATTTCGCTTTTATTTCGACACTGCAGGCTCCGATGCCATCGTCAACCTCTGGGATCCCTTCAACCGCAAGCGACTCGTCCAACTGCACAAGTAAGTCGAAGCTCATCTGATGAAGAAGTCCAATATCGAGTCTGTCGGCAAAAGCTTGCACGAGTTGAAGTTGGCACTACTTCTTCATCGTGGTCTTTTTTTCGCCCAAAAGGACAGGAAAGTGGATCTGTCGTTATGGTCAAGAAGACTAGAGTCATGATCTTTCGCTCGAAAATACGCTGGAAAATATTTCAAAAAGCAGCAATATCACTGAAATCGATTCTGTGAATTTCGCTAAAAGTTTTTGCACTGCAGATTCGACACGTCGATCATGTCGCTGGGATTCTCTGCGGACGGCTCGCAGCTGGCCATTGCTTCGTCCTACGGATTCGAATATGAGGTATGTCACGGGTAAAAGTGGAGAAATTTTGCCGAGATCTTGATGATCAAATGTAGTCGGAAATGAATTTGAAGAATCGGGTCGACCAGGTGCATTATGTTTTTTGATTCACTTGATTGGGTTCTCCCATGCTTATACGTCGTATTGCAATGGCATTTTCGGAGAAAAAACTAACTTTCTAACCTATATTTTTCTAAAGCAAGTCTTTCGTTATCCGAAACGCGCTTTGGAGGGTTTGCCTGATAATATTTAAGAAGATGTAATTGTAGACGGATCCGTTCCCGATGCCCGACAACTCGATCACCATTCGACGCATCGCCGAGAGCGAGAGCCGGCCGCGTACCTAAGCAGACGCCCATCATTTATGGCCACAATTTATCCTCCTAATTTCCGCGGATCTCTTCTAACCAATTCAATTTGAAATGCGACGTTTTAACCAATTCCTCGGTCCCCCAACACGAGTGCAGTTGTGATGTTTTCGCTCTCTGAATATATTTCAGTTATGATCTTCGATGAAAGTTTGCTCATGCTAGATCGTTCTACGAGCACTGTATGCCACAATGAGGGCAACGACATACATATTGGAGCCGTCTTTCTAATTCCCACGGTCTCTCTAGTAGCCTATGGCAGTCGGATTGGGGGTAAAAAGCAGTCGACGGAGAGAACACGTGGGAAAAGGACACCATGAGAAAGCAAAAGATTGGTTCTCGACAATATGCCCTTCACTGCTGAAATGAGCCAAATACCTATGAAATAGTTCCATATCAATTCCATTGCAAGATTCCCCAACAGGGAGACCCCTCCTCTCTTCACTAGACCACGGGTGTTGTCCTCAGGTCATCATTGGTGTTGTGGGAGAGTGGCATGGCTAGAGAGCGGAGGGCCGGGGAGGAGGGCGAAAAGAGAGGAAGCGGAGCGAGGCCATTGATCGAGAGACGAGGGAAGTCTGGCTCTCTCTCACAGCTGTTCGAGTCCATTGCGGCCTGTCGAGCGCCCTCGCGGTTCCAATCCTCCTCTTTTTACTGTGTTTTGAATTTGAACGTTAGTTCCTTTGTGTTTACGCGTTGGTCAACCATACGCCATATATTTACAGTTGCAGATCCATGCGCCTCTTCCCCTGCACCTCCAAAACCGTGGATTCCCAATCCGAAAGTGATTGCGAGATTGAACGGATCCTCGACGAGCAGCCAACAGTTTTTGTTCATTCGGTCCTCGAGAAGTTTGACGCCACATTCTATGCCGTGTACCGCCATACGTCCAATGCGTATGAATGTGAGGACTTCCAACCCTCTTTTCAAGGATTCATTCATCAATTTCGCGTTTAGTTATCCGGATTCTCTGGTTATTTGTCGTAATGATGGCCGGGCCGGTGCACTCCTACATTCCGAATTGGTTAGCAGCGTCGAGAAATCATGTTTGTATTTGACCTATCAGGATTCCGGTATTGATCTGGTCGACTTTTTTCATCGAAGCCTTTTTCGTTCCCTGCTTTGCGCAGTGGCTGCTGCGGTATAGAGCGTATAATGCTCTAGCGAGAAATAGAACGGTAAGAAGACAACTAATAAATTTCAAATGGAAATTCCAGCACCTCCAAAGCCTCTCCTCCCTGCGCGGATGGAATAGAGAGCCGGTATCCGTTGCAGAGGCTGACTTCACAGCGCAGATGATGCTTCTGAACAAGACGCACTCTACAGTCAGGTTAGGAGAAAGTCTAGCAGACGTATCACCTCCTACAGGATTCTCCTGAACAAATACGACCTACCATTCCAACAGTTTAACCAGCAAAACTTCGGAGCCGGGATTTTTGGGATCGGTATCTCTGTTCAAGAATTGCAGTTTGGCAAGCTCTTTTCAGCCTTCTTCGGAGTCCACGGCTTTATAATCATTACCGGTTTTCTTCCCGAGACATGGAACCATGAGACGTACGCCATCAGCGATTTATACGTCGCATGTAAGGAGGACAAAAGCAGCATGCGAACAATTCACGAATTGAAGTCCTGACGATCATCTGCGTCTTCATAACCGTGTATCAACGGCACTCATCCGGATACGCGTCGCGCGTGCTGCTGGATGTTATTCAGGAGGTATTAATAGTTTGTTTTCATGTTGGTCACGACGTGCAGCGCCCGCTCAAATATTATCGTATCCTCTTTTAGTCTGACGACAGCAATACCCCCATTACAGAAGGGCTTCCGTCAAGCTGATTCTGAGCTCCAAAATGAAATCGCAGACGCCGCGGAAAGGGCTTCGTTGTGTGATCTTCTGTGAGAGAATAGGCTTAGAACAGATAATCATCCCTTGTTGACTACGGGTATTTGTTTTACCGTCAAAGCATAAAATCCTGGGACAAAACCCGTCCCGGCCGGTCCTGGACCGGAAAAAACCGGCCAATCGCTCGTACGGGCGTAATACTGCACTAAACGGGCTAAAAAGGTGGTTTTAGGCGTTTCTGGCGATGCTGAATGCATTGGTTTCATTCGTTTTACATGAAAATTGCTTTTAAATTGTTTGTAAAAAATTCCTATATTGCACCGAAATCGGTGGTGTGATACTGTAAGTATTTGGTGCGCCACACCACGTCACTCGTGCGAATTTCCAATTTCCTGCGTTTTGGCGGGCATTCGATGCTCTCGCATTTCGCAGTTATTTCAGGCTTTTTTTATTTCGTCATTGCTGTTGATTCATGTTTGATGTGTGTTCATTGCAGATTCGCCCGCGCCTCCCTCCTCTCCCCTCCCTGCCCACTCCCTCACCCTCGCCGCCGCCCGCTGCACCCGCTCCGCTGAGAGAGGTTAGATTTTATGTATTTTGTTTTGTAATTAGTTTCTTTCGATCAAATTTAATTATTTTTTTCATCGTTTGGAGCGGTGGAGGAGGACGGCGGCCGGCGACGGCAGGGAAAAGGACGCGCAGCAATTCAAGGTACGGTTGCTTTCTTATTTTTATCATGTTTTCTCGAATCGGACAAATCGTGTAAATATAATAGTGTAAGCTACATACATTTCTTTCGAAACCAATTCACCGTCGGAACACTAATTTATTGATCTTGGGAAACTGTTCTTTCGAAAGTACACGAGATTGGAGCAATTTTCGAAATCGTTATTTAATTTTCTTGAGAATATTCTAAAAACAGTTATGCATATATTGTGGGTCGTTGTTTGCAATGCAATGATATTTCTATTACAGCTGCTGCCCCCCGTCCTCGTCCCTGCCTCGTCCGGCCGACTGTAGCAAGGTTTTTTTTTAAATGTTTTTGTTTTACGCATTTATACACGTAGAATAGCTGGGACTTTCATTTTATCTAAAATGACGAACAATTTAACATGTTGAGGTGACTAATTTTTAAGATGTGAGAAATATTTTGCAAAAAGTGGAGTCAAATAATATAGCGAAAAACAATTTTTAGAACAAATGGATTAGTTTGCTCATTTGATTCATAGGATAGATAATTTAATTGAAATGATCGAAACTCTATACAAGAGATTAATTTGAACTGAATAAATATTTTAAGAAACCGATGTTGCCACGCAATAAAAGAATTGTGCTGCGAATAAGGTCAATCGAAGTCCGTGACTGGAGCTCCCTCATTTCGAATGACTTTGGGAAGGACAGTATGGATGTGATTTATGTAGCGTCGGCATTGATCCTCGTCCATTTGAGTAGACCAGAATAGTTTGATTCCCGCGATGAGACTGGCCTTATCCTAAGACCTTCGTTTAACATTCATTGTTATCCGAGAAAGTTACGTGTGGCTTGTGAACAGTGGAGAGGAAACGCTTCAGTGCTGACCATACGTACTCGATAACGTTCATGTCCGGACTTTCGGCTGGCCACGCTTCCGTCTAAAGAACATAGTTAAGCTTATTTTCTTGCATTACTTTTTTTTTCATAGTTAAGCTTATTTTCTTGCATTACTTTAGCGTTCCGTAGATAGCGAACGGTTGATTTGGAGACGTGGCAGGGAGCATTGTCTTGAATCAAAACAGCATCGCCGAAGTATGTTTCCCTGGCAACGAGGACAAAAATTATATTACGAGTAAACACACTCAGCCCATTTCCTGTAGAATTTTTGGAGAATCGTCTGATAAGCTGCAGAGTCGATTCGGGTATTTCCATCCACTATGCAGATCTTTGTCGCTCCACGTGCACTGATACCGGCCCATACGAGCACCTTTAACAACTAAATTTGTCTCTAAAATCAAACTATCCTTTACGAGATGCTTATTTTTACTTTTGATGCGTCCTCGCTGATCCTCCGGTTTGCACCATACGAGGCGTCCATTCCTGGTCAGCTGGATCATACTTTCATCGGTGAAAGTGAAAGAGAAACTGCTCCCCGGCATCTATCTTGGACTACGCAAACGCAACGCGAGGCGCCTTGTTCGCGTCCCTAACGGAGAAGCCGTAGCGCGTGGTGAAGCAGCACAGCCCCAGACTCTCCCTCATCCGAGAAACCTGGTACTCGGAGATCTTAACTATCCTGTTCAATCTGCTCGTCACAAAAGGTACCTTCACGCTGAATTCCCCCTCCACTGCCTTCCGTATTTGCGACGTGGTCTGCTCGTTATCGGATTTGTAGAGATCCGAAATAAATTCCTTGATCTTGCCGGCAATGTCGGGATCGAAACGCGGCTTGTACTCTTTGCTCTTATGGGTTCTAAAATAAAGATCCATTTGATTCCAACCCTAAATTACCTTGTCACGATGCGATGGACAGCGGAACGAGAGATCTTATGGTTGTACTTTGATCTCTGGATTTCGACAATCTTCCGAATGGATAGTCCTTTGTCCTTCAACGCTATGATCCTGTCGAGATTGGTCCTCTTTTGAAGGTGAAGCTTCGCAGCAAGAGGATTAAACTGAAAATTTAGCGGTAGTCCACAAGACATTTATTTCAACTCACCTTAGGTCTGCCCATCTTCGCGAAGAGCAGTGAAACAATTTCCCTACTGTCCTCGATAAATTGCTCACCAAGGCCGCTCAATAGGCATAAATTTTATGCTTTATTTCGGAATTATTGATTTTACAGATTCAGCATCTACAGTATTCTACAGTACAGCGCCTGCTTTCATTTTTTTTACTGTAGTACAGAAATTTCCAGAATGAGCTACGTTCTTCTGCGGATGGCGGACGACCAGTCGTTTGTCGTGGTTGACGAGGAGCGCATCGATGGGCCGATGATGATCGGAGAGCCTGTCGTTCTGGTAGAAGGGAACAGAGATGCAGTCCTCTTCGGGAAGGGAAGAAAGAGCGAGATGGAGAAGGAAATGCGGGAGTTTGGAGGAGGAAAGCAGCCAACGACGAAAAGAGACCGAAAAAAGCGGGCCCCGGTACTCATGTTTTCCTATCTTGTTCGAATTCATTCCAGGTGTTTGATTCCGGTTCGCCACCTGTTCCACCGAAGGCACCGAGGACGGAGAAGTCTGCAATTACGGCGGTTGTTCCCGTGGAGGAATCGGATGAGGAGCCGGAAGAGCTTGAGGAGGTGAATGAAGAGGTCGCAGAAGTCGCCCAAGACGACGATGACGACGCCGTCGACGTCGATGCTCCTCTACCAGGTACTTAAATCATCCCATCAACATGAATTGAAAATCGTTCAGACACTGCTGTTGCTCTTCTGCAAGAGCTTGTGAGGGGACAGCGAGAGATGCGGAAGGAAATTAGGCAAATAAACACGCGAATTTCCAATCTGGAGAGGAACAGTCGGACTACTGCAGAATCAGCAGCGTTCAGCAAAACTGAGGTATGTGTTCCAAAATAGTGACTATGTGTGAATGGTTCAGCTGATGACGCGCAAGTCACAAATGGAGAAGATGGAGAAGGGGTGGAATAATTTGGATGGGACTCTCAAGACCGTTGTCGATAGACTCCCTCCCAAATCCACCGGTACTATCCTTTCCAAAAAAAGCTAGCTGTCAATTTAGTGGTCTACACGTACCTGGGTGGAGATGAAATAGATGCCCTTGATCACGACGAGGACCACCTCAACGCCTTCGCAGTGAAGGTCGACATTGCGCTCTTCACTCAAGCCGAACGATGCATGAATTTAAAACTCAGAGACCAGGCAAAAGTGAAATGGCTATTGAAGGTAATTGTTTCATTATTTCTGAGCTAGATAAATTGTAAAAATAGGTGGTCCTGCATCGGCGCCAGGCTGCAGTGAATGGCAACTACGAGTGGACGCTCGGACAGGTAAAGGAGAGTCTAAACGAAAAGTCTCGGAAGCTGCGGAGGAAGCTGGCCACTGCCTCGACCCCGCCTGCTCCAGCCAATTCAATGGCTCCTCCCACGCAATCCCTAGCCCTACCTTCAATTCCCACTGCCGCGCCGCTGCCCCCTCCTCCTTCACCTGCCTCAATGCTGTCCCAGATGTCTCTGTTCACGACACCTTCTCGCCCCGATTCCCATACTTCTCCAAATACGCCCACGGGAACTTCCTCTCTCCCAAAGGCTGAGCCTTCTTCTCCAAAGACTTATACAAATCTGTGAAGTGCCGTTCTCAATGTTCTGTCACACGAATTCTTCTGTAACAATTTTATTTCGCTCTCAGTCAATTTATTTAAAATAAAATTTTATCTATTGTTCTCTCTCTATATCTTGCAATCAGTTTCTAGTTAGCAAGTAGAATATTTATATAAACATTGTTTCTAACCATAACCATTGTCTAAACCTTCATTATTTATCATCTAAGCGTCTACTCAATAAAAGCAGCTGATTGATCTAAACTTGTTTCGCGTTCTAATAATTGGTTTAATCAGAGTGCGAAAGAAATTTTCTTCACCACCATTACAGGCCTCAAGAATATCAGTTACGTAAGCATTATTCGTTCTAGTTGATAATAATAACTGCCAAAGAAAGTTATGTTAAACGAAATAACAAGAAAAACTTACTAAAACAGCCGGACGGGGCAGGGAACGTGGACGGGCGCAGCAGCTCTAAAATGATCATTGATTTACCCAGAAAATATCCTACATAATTGTTTGCTAGAAAATTTATTTTTAAACAGAATTATTTCAAGTAAAAAAAGTTGGAAATCATAGCTTCAAAATAGAGACATTTCGAAAGAAAATATTCACAAGATCAATAAATTACATGTTCCGACAGAGGGCTGGCTTCGAAAAGAAATTATTTGCAGCTTACTTTATTACGTTTATACGGTTTGCGAGGTTCGAAAAGAAGTAATAAAAATGCGATTCAGAAGCAACCGTACCTTGAACTGCTGCGCGTCCTTTTCCCTGCCGTCGCCGGCCGCCGTCCTCCTCCACCGCTCCAAACGATGAAAAAAATTAATTAAATTTGATCGAAAGAAACTAATTACAAAACAAAATACATAAAATCTAACCTCTCTCCGCGGAGCGGGTGCAGCGGGCGGCGGCGAGGGTGAGGGAGTGGGCTGGGAGGGGAGAGGAGGGAGGCGCGGGCGAATCTGCAATGAACACACATCAAACATGAATCAACAGCAATGACGAAATAAAAAAAGCCTGAAATAACTGCGAAATGCGAGAGCATCGAATGCCCGCCAAAACGCAGGAAATTGGAAATTCGCACGAGTGACGTGGTGTGGCGCACCAAATACTTACAGTATCACACCACCGATTTCGGTGCAATGTAGGAATTTTTTACAAACAATTTAAAAGCAATTTTCATGTAAAACGAATGAAACCAATGCATTCAGCATCGCCAGAAACGCCTAAAACCGCCTTTTTAGCCCGTTTAGTGCAGTATTACGCCCGTACGAGCGATTGGCCGGTTTTTTCCGGTCCAGGACCGGCCGGGACGGGTTTTGTCCCAGGATTTTATGCTTTGACGGTAAAACAAATACCCGTAGTCAACAAGGGATGATTATCTGTTCTAAGCCTATTCTCTCACAGAAGATCACACAACGAAGCCCTTTCCGCGGCGTCTGCGATTTCATTTTGGAGCTCAGAATCAGCTTGACGGAAGCCCTTCTGTAATGGGGGTATTGCTGTCGTCAGACTAAAAGAGGATACGATAATATTTGAGCGGGCGCTGCACGTCGTGACCAACATGAAAACAAACTATTAATACCTCCTGAATAACATCCAGCAGCACGCGCGACGCGTATCCGGATGAGTGCCGTTGATACACGGTTATGAAGACGCAGATGATCGTCAGGACTTCAATTCGTGAATTGTTCGCATGCTGCTTTTGTCCTCCTTACATGCGACGTATAAATCGCTGATGGCGTACGTCTCATGGTTCCATGTCTCGGGAAGAAAACCGGTAATGATTATAAAGCCGTGGACTCCGAAGAAGGCTGAAAAGAGCTTGCCAAACTGCAATTCTTGAACAGAGATACCGATCCCAAAAATCCCGGCTCCGAAGTTTTGCTGGTTAAACTGTTGGAATGGTAGGTCGTATTTGTTCAGGAGAATCCTGTAGGAGGTGATACGTCTGCTAGACTTTCTCCTAACCTGACTGTAGAGTGCGTCTTGTTCAGAAGCATCATCTGCGCTGTGAAGTCAGCCTCTGCAACGGATACCGGCTCTCTATTCCATCCGCGCAGGGAGGAGAGGCTTTGGAGGTGCTGGAATTTCCATTTGAAATTTATTAGTTGTCTTCTTACCGTTCTATTTCTCGCTAGAGCATTATACGCTCTATACCGCAGCAGCCACTGCGCAAAGCAGGGAACGAAAAAGGCTTCGATGAAAAAAGTCGACCAGATCAATACCGGAATCCTGATAGGTCAAATACAAACATGATTTCTCGACGCTGCTAACCAATTCGGAATGTAGGAGTGCACCGGCCCGGCCATCATTACGACAAATAACCAGAGAATCCGGATAACTAAACGCGAAATTGATGAATGAATCCTTGAAAAGAGGGTTGGAAGTCCTCACATTCATACGCATTGGACGTATGGCGGTACACGGCATAGAATGTGGCGTCAAACTTCTCGAGGACCGAATGAACAAAAACTGTTGGCTGCTCGTCGAGGATCCGTTCAATCTCGCAATCACTTTCGGATTGGGAATCCACGGTTTTGGAGGTGCAGGGGAAGAGGCGCATGGATCTGCAACTGTAAATATATGGCGTATGGTTGACCAACGCGTAAACACAAAGGAACTAACGTTCAAATTCAAAACACAGTAAAAAGAGGAGGATTGGAACCGCGAGGGCGCTCGACAGGCCGCAATGGACTCGAACAGCTGTGAGAGAGAGCCAGACTTCCCTCGTCTCTCGATCAATGGCCTCGCTCCGCTTCCTCTCTTTTCGCCCTCCTCCCCGGCCCTCCGCTCTCTAGCCATGCCACTCTCCCACAACACCAATGATGACCTGAGGACAACACCCGTGGTCTAGTGAAGAGAGGAGGGGTCTCCCTGTTGGGGAATCTTGCAATGGAATTGATATGGAACTATTTCATAGGTATTTGGCTCATTTCAGCAGTGAAGGGCATATTGTCGAGAACCAATCTTTTGCTTTCTCATGGTGTCCTTTTCCCACGTGTTCTCTCCGTCGACTGCTTTTTACCCCCAATCCGACTGCCATAGGCTACTAGAGAGACCGTGGGAATTAGAAAGACGGCTCCAATATGTATGTCGTTGCCCTCATTGTGGCATACAGTGCTCGTAGAACGATCTAGCATGAGCAAACTTTCATCGAAGATCATAACTGAAATATATTCAGAGAGCGAAAACATCACAACTGCACTCGTGTTGGGGGACCGAGGAATTGGTTAAAACGTCGCATTTCAAATTGAATTGGTTAGAAGAGATCCGCGGAAATTAGGAGGATAAATTGTGGCCATAAATGATGGGCGTCTGCTTAGGTACGCGGCCGGCTCTCGCTCTCGGCGATGCGTCGAATGGTGATCGAGTTGTCGGGCATCGGGAACGGATCCGTCTACAATTACATCTTCTTAAATATTATCAGGCAAACCCTCCAAAGCGCGTTTCGGATAACGAAAGACTTGCTTTAGAAAAATATAGGTTAGAAAGTTAGTTTTTTCTCCGAAAATGCCATTGCAATACGACGTATAAGCATGGGAGAACCCAATCAAGTGAATCAAAAAACATAATGCACCTGGTCGACCCGATTCTTCAAATTCATTTCCGACTACATTTGATCATCAAGATCTCGGCAAAATTTCTCCACTTTTACCCGTGACATACCTCATATTCGAATCCGTAGGACGAAGCAATGGCCAGCTGCGAGCCGTCCGCAGAGAATCCCAGCGACATGATCGACGTGTCGAATCTGCAGTGCAAAAACTTTTAGCGAAATTCACAGAATCGATTTCAGTGATATTGCTGCTTTTTGAAATATTTTCCAGCGTATTTTCGAGCGAAAGATCATGACTCTAGTCTTCTTGACCATAACGACAGATCCACTTTCCTGTCCTTTTGGGCGAAAAAAAGACCACGATGAAGAAGTAGTGCCAACTTCAACTCGTGCAAGCTTTTGCCGACAGACTCGATATTGGACTTCTTCATCAGATGAGCTTCGACTTACTTGTGCAGTTGGACGAGTCGCTTGCGGTTGAAGGGATCCCAGAGGTTGACGATGGCATCGGAGCCTGCAGTGTCGAAATAAAAGCGAAATCAATTTCTCATTGCGATAATATCGCAGCGATATCCCTTCGTATAAAAAAAATTACGTGACCACTATGCAAGCAGCATCGAAAAAAATTCTGGAAAGCAAAGTTTCATCCCAAAAACTCTCCGTACCTCCGGAGGCAAACGTGTTGTGGACGGGGTGGAAGGCGATGGCGTTGACGGGGAATATAAGCTCGCTTCCATCGGCTAAATTAGGAAAATATTAGAATGCAAAATTTTGTTAGAATTAAAAATATTCAGAAAAGGAAGTCAGCATACCGGGATCCTTGCTTCGGTGGCACTTGAAGGCGTATTTCTTGCTGTTCTCCGAGGGGTCGAGGTACTCAACTGCAAGCAAGAGAGTAGTGATATAAAACTAATAAACGCGTGGAGATACTAGGAAACCCATTTCACAGTTCAATATCATGTGATCTTTATTTCTGAAGGTGCTGCTGGCATTATCCTTGCCATCGTTGTGTTCCCTCACTCACCCGCCACTCGTCCCTCGATGCTCGCCACGACGAATGCCTCGCCCGTTGGGAAGAGGGAGAGGGCGCGAGTCTGGTACTGCAGAGAAGGAACGATTACGAACCCATTCCCAGATAGCAATAAATAAATAAATAAAAAAAACATAAAACAAAAAACCCCACCACTCCAAATAAAGATGGCTTTTGAACTTAGGAGGCTTTTTATACTCCTCTATTTATTTCATCAGAGTAGTTCCGGCGAACAATAAATAAATGGAAGTAGTAGGAACCTTGAGGGGGCTTTCGCGTGTCTGCTCGGGCTCGCGCAGAGAGCGGACGTCGAAGATGTGCACCTGCTTGGAGCGCGTCGCAACGATTAGCTGAAATTATATCGACTGTTCATATATTTCATTTATGCATACATTTCAAGGGGGAGCAGTATTACGTCACGTATGTTATTTATTCTTACAAGGGGTGACCCTTGACCTAGTCACGCGGATCCGAACCGGATATGGGGCGCTGAATTAGTCTAATCATAAAACTAAGAAATAAACAAAATCTAGCTGCTAAACGCCAACACGGAATTTTCGGACCCATGAGTAGGGTATCATGGATTTTTGGAAACCATGAGGGGGGTATCATGGTCAAAAATGGCCAAAAATGAAGTCCTGTGGAGTCATATATATATAATTGCTCAAAAACATACGTCAACAACTTTTTGAGCACAATGGACCACTCTTCTGTTGATTCCAGAGAACTTAAGTTTTGGCCATTTTGACCATGATACCCCCCTCATGGTTACGTAAAATTCCATGATGCCCTACTCATGGGTCCGAAAATT
>JACMIG010000961.1:0-24424 GCA_014805385.1 Levipalatum texanum
AGCAGCGTAGTGATCTATCTTCTGCCGCAGAAGATAGATCATTACGCTGCTTATCGCGAAGGTAGTTCGCGCGTCGCCTCCGCATCACTTTAATACCGGACAATAGCGACCTTATTGTAGAGGTTGTACAGGGAGACGCAGTTGTAGTACTACGCACCGAGGCACTGGTAGAATTGGGAGCGCCACCTGAAAGAGTGAGCTCTACGTTATTTAGCGACACTTCATAAGTTCCGGTGTTTAATCGGCATGTTGCTATTGTCTTGAATCCCAAGCTGTTCATATGTAAGCCCTTTGTATCTTCGAGGAGAAAACGAATCGAAGGTTGCAATTTTGTAAGATACTAGGCCATGGATGTCAAGCGAATACTAGAAGAAATCAGCCAAAGATAGATTCCTCATTGTCAGTTACCCTGAGATACACATGGGAGTCGGACATTTTTGCAATGAAATCAGTGGATCACGCGCAGCTAGTCAGCATCATCGTTTCGTTCTCACGTTCGATGATGCGCATGCGCTCGAGCAAGACCTGAAGGAACCGAATTCTTTGGTAAAGTATCATCGGGAACTCAAATTGATATTTTTTGCTTCTCGACAATAATAGCACTTCCAGTAGTATTCTCAATTCATGAACACAGCTGAAAATACTCGACAAGAAACCCCTCCGCACCGCAAGTGAAATTGAAATTCCCTTGAGAAGCTCGGAATTCTGAAGCATACATACCTCCAGATCCGAACAACATGTCTAAATATACGTAGGGTATTCGAGGACTCCATCATCGAATTAGAATTCTGCTTCTGTGATAATGAATATCTTTATAAGAAGAGGGATTATGACTAAATAAATGGTATTTGTCGTCACTCTCTCAATATCCAAGCGTTTAGTTTCATCAGTGTAAAAGTTTCACATACTTGACGAAAGAGTTCGGGCCGCGTATGGGTCCTGTAAGAAAAACTTTTTTGAGAGAATTGAAAAAAGGAGCACAGAAATGACTCGGTGACTAAAGGGCAGAGGAAGAAAGAAGGGGTGCGGGGGGGAGGAGGATGCCTGAGGAGAGGGAAGAGGATGGAGAAGGAGGAGGGAAGGGAGAATAAGGTACCGAAATACCGAGCTCATTCCACCTTCTCCATAATATAGGGGAGCCGTGTACATTTTATCGGCCATCATCAATCGGAGCAAGGAACGGAGCTGTTTGGTGTTAGTAACATTCTTTCTCGGCCAAGCAGCCACCCTACAGTATCCTACCGTACTCTCTATTTCGGAGGTAATTCTTCTGGGAAACAGATGCAAGGAGTAGTGTGAAGGGTAATTTTTGAGTAGGTGGCGGGGGAAAGGGCAGAGTCTACTACTCCTGCCTGGAGGGCCCTTCTCCCCTCCCTGCCGGTACTCTCGATACCTTGCTCCCGATTCCATCTGCTGAGGCCCCTTCGAAATGCCCCTAATGCCATTATGCGAGTACCAACATTTCGATTCAACGCTCATTTTGTAGTAATGATTCATTATTCGCATGTCAAGACAAGCAAATGCAAAGGAAAAAATTTGTAAATACAAAACTTAATATCATTACAATACTGAAGCTTTCCATTAAAAAACGAAATCGTGAGCCGTACGATGTACGATAGAGTGAAGGGTTTCGCAAGGAAGTCGAATATTCTTTTCCCCAACTTCTGCACGTAATAGTTACTCTATCGCATGCATTAGCCTCGAAGAACATCGCAGCCGAGTACCTGCAAGAGATATTGATTGTATATCCATTGAACGGCAACAAACCATGTTGATGAGTTGAGGTGGTCTCGCATTTGCAGTTGACAATGTCATTCAGCCGCTGAAATTCGTTTGAAATTCACACCCACCATTGCATTGTCAATTCACTTGACGTTTTCACATTTTATATGGAAGATCCAAAGACGTCTAAAGATGTGTTCCGGCCGAACTATACTCACTCCTGTGTAAACAGTTGGCACTCAACCCGGAAAGCGGGAGACAAACCTCCGAAGCCGGTACTGATTTCAAGATGCTTGAGGCCTTGTGCTGATCATTCGGGTGAACCTCGAGTGATATTGCCGTTTGCGAAATCGAGTTCTGTAATTGTATTAATTCGCATAATTGCTATGAGAATTTGAGACCATAAATGGTATGTTCTATCACCACTTACTCATTTCTTAAGTATGTCTGCCACTTGAGTGTATGTAGAAAGTTCACATGCTTGACGACAGAAATCGGGCCGTGTATGGGTCCTGCAAGAAATGGTCAAATCGTCTGTTCTAGAAATCAATGGAGCGAAATTGAGCACAGTTCACAAAGGGCGACTCGAGGGTCAAACAAAGATTTCATCCGGTCTCGAAACGAAAATGTTCCAATAGTGATTAAAAGTTTGTCAAGTGCTATCGGAAGGAATATATTTCGCAAACGGAGGAGAGAAGGGTAGAATGCGACATGCGGAAGGGAGGAGAGGACGAGGGGAGAGCGATGAAGGAAGGGAGGAAAGGGAGGAGGAGTGGAAGCAGGATGAGAAGGGCAAGGGGATGTGGAAAGAGAAGAGGAGAATAAAGACGAGCACAATCCACTGGTCCTCCATTATATAGGGACCCGTGCAGATTTTATTGTCTATCTGCAGTCGGAGCAAGGAACGGAGCTATTCTGCGGCAGAAACATTTCTTCTCGGCCAAACAATGTTTGCTGAGAGCTGTACGATTCCCTTCATTCATCCTCCTCTCCTTCTCCTCGTCCTCTTTTCCAACCCCTTGTTCCTTCCTTCGAGACTCGTCCCTTATCCTCTTCGTCTCCTCCACCCAACTTTTAGCTTCCCGACCATAGAACCTCGTGAAGGTTGGATCCATTATCCTGGGGGCACATTGACATTGATCGCTCTTTCTTCACTCCCCTTTTCGGCTTCTTTCCAAGCCCTCTGGTAATGTAACGAGGAGTCCTTTATAGCACTGTGCGGTGAAGAAACCAAAAAAAGGCCTTTGATGTGTGCTGTGCAATAAGTGAAGAGTCATATTGACACCGAGTGCAGTAAATGACAACATGGAATATCACAATAAGGGGATGGGTAATAATAACAATAAAGAAGGGAAATGTCATATTATGTTTATGTTTGGATTTACTACAGTTCATGAAAGAGTCCTACAAATCAAAATGTATCATTAGTTGTACTGCATGATTGGGTTGCCGACCGCGAGAGCGTAATTGGCGAGGATGCTGCAATTAATATAATAATAATTTAACAATTAAATAAATAACTATTATAATAATAATAATATTAAATATAATAATATGACAAACCCTGCAAGGATCGCCCTCCTTGTCTCATCGTCGTAATTCATGTCGAACTCGACGCTGTTCAGGCCGGTCTTGGCCTTTCGACTGTACTTGGCGTTGGTGAACCAGTTGATCACCTATAAGTTTAGGTTTATTTTCCGTGGTTTAGCCACACATGGGCGACGTTTGCTAACTCCTACACCATTTAGGGATACTGTAGTTTACACCAACCTGCTGATTCGTAATTCCCAGTGCCCGTCCAACGAGATCCTTTTCACCCCGCACGAGACCGTTGAGGTCGTTGAGTATCTGCCTGAAAGTTCAGAGATCAAGGATCAAAGGCCAGAGATCAAAGATCAAAGTTCAAAAAATCAAAATATTTCCCCTCACTCCAGTGCTCTTCGCTGCGCATCCGAGAAGCGGACGCGAACCAAGTTCTTGCGTTTCGACACTGCAATCGATAATTATTGAGGTTTGAGGTGGTACACAAGCTGTTCCTTTTTGAAATCAGAACGGTGTGCTCTATCTCCACTGGCCATCTCTAACTGTTTGGTCAGGCAGACAAAATTTAGAGACATTCGCACCTGGGTGCGAAGTTCAGAACAGGCACGGGACAACAAAACAAAAACAAAAACCACCATACCTCCTCCTCCGCCTGTCATTGGAATTCCGTAAGTTGAAATGCCCTCATCGCTCCACGGAGCTTCCTTCTTCATCATACAACCAAGTGGTGCGCCGAACGTCGTCATGTCCGTCAGCATCATTGGACCTGCTGCAAAAGATAATTTAATATTAACTGCGGTTATAATGAATCTATTTATTGGAGAAAAACAAAAAAAATAAAAATAAAAAAAAAACAATTTTTCACTTGTGGCGTCTTCAATAGGCGATGTATCCGTGGTCAGAGGATCAAGAATCGGAGAGAGAGGAGTGGACGGCGCGCGCTCCTGAATGATCTATCTTACTTCCTGAAGGGATTCCAACCCACCAGCTCGTTGTCAAGGGCGCTCGTCGGGAAACTCGGAGGAAAGTCGTTGACTGGCGGTGTCCCTAGTCCATTGGCATAGGGAGGAAGGACGTAGCCTTCGGTGCTGGGATCCTGGAAAGGGTACAGTAACCCAAGGCTGCGAATCGTTAACTAACTTTTTCGCGGTCACCAATGCCTCCAGACTGTTTTAAGGGTCCGGAATCTTGTAGGGGAACAGACCTGCGGTACTTCTGATGTCCCCGAAGTGTTGGCCAAGGACAGCGGAGTGGAAGTGGGGCGAGACGGTGCGGACCTCGGATAGGGGTAGTTCAAGGGCTGCTGGGAAGACTGAAGCTGAGGGGTCGGCTGTGCATAAGAAGTTGGATAGGCGCCGTAGTAATAGGGAACGGTGGATGGGTAGGCGTAGGCCATCGGGCTGAAATGTAGCCATATTTATTTGGGAGAAAAAGGAGGGACAAAATACTTATAGCTCTGCGCTCCACCGCCATAGTAATACGCCGCAGCCGGGTTGTACGGGTAGCCGTAGTAGTAGAGGTTGGAGCTGAAGGAGATCAATTGGATCATGGTCGTATTATAAAATAATAATTGGACAATCAGCCTTGCAATTAGCTTGGCCTGAATTATCTAATGTTTCCCCTTGCTAACGCCTAAAGTACTCACGTATCCCTAGTCTTCGTCTGCAGTGGCGGTGGCGGGAAGGGGGTGTCGGTCGTCGGGAAGTTGGCATAGCCATCCATGGTATAGAGGGGGCAATTAAGAGAAAGGGTCAAGCCCTTGACTGGGACCATTATGAGAAAAGGATGGAGCCCTCTAATAGAAAAGTGGGCGGAGTCCGATTGATAACAACTTCCGATCGAGGCGCGAATCGTGGCCGTTTATTGCCTGCCAAGTGTCCCGAGAGTCGCCTAAGAGTGAGGGCAAGTTCTCACGGAAGAGACTCTCTACAGCAGCCTGTGGCAATATTTAGATCCGGTCCAAGTTGAAGAGACCCTCAGGGGCATTGGACTCTGCCATCGAAAAAGTGACTAACAATAAGCCACTGACTGATCAGTGGAACATGCGTCCAACTGACACTGACTGTGAGAGAAAACAGGAAATATTTGCATGTGGAAAAAGCGACAATGAGCCGCCAGATATCGCCTTTATTTTAATTCTTTCAATTCATATTATGTTAATTTAAATAGTGAAGTGTTCATAAAATACTATTACAAAATATGCCGGTGTCATCCCGAAATGGTCCTTCAACTTGCGAGATGTTCACTGCTCTACTGCTTTGTCTCCGCACAGCAGCGTAATATCCGTGCTGTTTTTCCGTTGACCAGTAATTTGACTTGATCGATTTCACCCGATCGATAACAAGACCGTCTCTAGTTTGGCCTCGAATCGATGTCTGACTGCATTTAATTTCCATCCCATTTCCAAATACAGTCTCTAGACTGCCGAAAGAAATGCACTTTATCAATTGTCGTCTCATTTTCCACTGCGACGCTCGTCGACCTCGGCCGGATTTTTCTCGTCCCTTCTTTTTTTTCGTTCTCGAAGCTGCCCTCGTTCGCCTCTGCGAGATGCAGCTCCCCTGGTCCCATTCCGACATGCCTCCTCCTCCTCCGCCACCTCTTCCCGGTAACTGCAAGCCCAGCCAGTTGTCCGCCATCACCACCGAGACGTCGTCAACGGTATGACACACCGAACTACCCACCGCTGAACTACCGTATCCCTCCAGGTCAAGGATCGCAAGGAGGCCGAAATGCTGCGGCCGATCTACTTGAATGGAGTGGAGGTTGGATACGCGTGAGTTGGAAATCTACCCGATTAGATTCCCTTCCTGAACGATCTGACCCGATTGAACTACCATACGCCCCCTGCAGATACGCACAATCTGAAACGGATAAGAGGTTCGCAGTGCGCGGACTCACAATTGCCCTGTTCCATTTTCTCGCTGCCGGACACCAAGTAATGAGTCTGCCCTGACGAACTCTTCCTGACCCGATTGAGCCACCGTATGCCTCTCCAGGTTCTGGCGCTGCTTCCACACTGCTTCAAATTGTACCCTGATAAGTCGACCAACCACGAAGAACTCATGGCCCTCCATCGGCTGAATCTCGTGGAGTTCACACCGGGTACAGTTTAAATGATGCGGGGCCTCCAATTCTTTTATTACCGTAACCGTGTGTTTCATTGCATGATGAATTAAATTAATAAAAATTTACTTGGAAAGGTTCGTGGTGTCCACTAGATTGTTTCATTACCATACCCCTTTATTTTTGAATGACTCGGGGTCTCGACTGGATGGTCTGAATACCGTAACTTGACGATTTCCAGGCTATGGCAGCGACAAGTACGTGGAGGTCAATCGACTGGGAGCGGGAGCTGCCGTCGAGTCGGGCGGGTGCATCGTTGCGCGGTCACAGATGCACAGCATTGTCAATGAGCGCCCCGCACTGGAGGACGTCGTCGAGAGGAGGTGCGTCCCGAAGCGATTGTCTGGGTTACGGTAACCCTGAAAAATTGCAGATTGCTCATGCCTTCGTTCATGGGAGACGACATCATTTTCCCGATCGACGGACCACTCGGGCGGCGTGGACCCACACTCGCGGTGAGTGCTGGCTATCATTTTATGAAATTGACTGACTATCGTTTTCAGGATACGCTTGTCTGCTCTCTCGGAGACGCCGACTACAATTCATGCGCTTTGTACCAGCTGACGGCCGAGGATCAACTCATCTGGATCCAGCACCTCTCCTCACTTCTGCCCGAGAAGTGTAAGTTAGCTGCGTGGTCGACTGAGTATCATTTGACTGCGTGGCCGATGGCTGAGTATCATTTCAGACGCCTGGGAGTCGTTGGCATCGCGCCTCTCCGCGTGGAAGCCCGAGCGCGTCTCGTTCCACCCTCCCGCTGCCCTCGCAGCCCTTCAGGTGGGATACGGTAGTTCAAGGGGGTCAGACTCGCAGTTCAATCAGGTCAGATTTGGGACAAATGAGGCGAATTGTAGATCCCCGTTCCTCCTCCGATGGCTGGCCCGATCCGTCCGCCCGAAACGAATCCACCTCATGGCCGTGGATTTTCGCATGCACGCAGAGGCTCGACGCGATACAATGGACGAGAGTTCGTGATTTGATTTTTGTACTTTGGACTTTGATCTCTGAAGTTTGATCTTTGATCTTCCAGCTACTACCATTGCCCTGCTCGGTTGCGCATTGCGCCTGAAACAGAGGAAGAGGACGACGACTCGCTGCTCCTTCCCTCGTAAGTCGTGGTGTCGCAAGCGTCGTCCGGGGGTTACTGTAGATTACAGAAGGACGACGTTTACTACTGTTACACCACGACTTCTTTACAGATACGCCCGCGGCCCCTCTCTCGATGCCATGGGAGATTCCGTCGTTCCTTCGGTGGCTTTTACGGCTGAACTGGCAGGTGCCACCCTGATTTGGTGGCTACCGTAACCCGAACAATCGTTGCAGGAAACAAGCAGTCCCGTCCCACTCCGCTCTCCCTTCCGCCCTTCTCCTCTGCGCCTCCTCCCGAATTCGCAACTGCGCCCCGCCAACGCGCAGAACGCCATCCATTCGATATTGCGGAGGTTATTGATTTTATTGATTTTTGATCTTTGATCTTTGATCTTTGATCTTTGATCTTTGATCTTTACAGTCGCTGCGCATGCGCTCGGAGGATGACGGAAAGGCAGCCCACATCGGGCATCCCGGATCGCTCTACAAGATTGCCAGTGTCGACGAGGTATTGTCGAAAGCCACAGGCCATTTCGCTGTTCGGACTTGTGGTGCATAGCGAACGTTCTTAACTCTGTGAGGCAAAACCGTGACGATCGATATCCAGACCGCTCCGAATTTTCTAGACTTTTTCCGATCAATTCGCCCCATTATCGTGATTGTATTACCGCTTTGCTTCTCCCGTCTCATTTTCCGTGTCTGGATTCCTGTCGATTTGTCTACTTTTCCCCTCGAAGTCCAGTCATTCTTCTCGCTAACTTCCCTGCCTCCTGCCCTCCTTTCCCCATCCTCTGACTTCACCTTCTCCTTCCCCTCCTCCCATCCCCCTCTGCCTCCACCAGGTACCGTACTGCTCAGCCTATCGTACCCCTGACCATAAAGTACTCCCCTCGCTAACGTATTCCTCTGGCTACCGTCACACCCCGATACCGTAAGCCTTGCAGATGGCCAAGCGAGAGGTTCCGCCGCCTCGAGCCCGCTCGCCGCCCCCTCACCGTCCCCGTGCAAGCACCGCCTTTGACCGCATCCCGCCACTTAGTGCTCCACGTCGCTTCGATCGTAAGCTGACTTCAATGGAATACTGTAGTTCACCAGGGTTACTGTAGTTCAACAGGGTCACGGTATATTACGGTCTCTCTGTAGCATACTGTATTCCAGGATTCTCCTCATCGCCTCCCCGCTCGAATTCCTACACCAACTCGTTCGGGCAGACCCGGAGCTATGGACAAGTTCAAACGGTTCGCGGTTCCGCCACGAAATTCTACGATCTACCGTAATCCTTTGAAGCGCGAGAACTCGTCCATCAGTAACGCCGACAGCAACGACCGCCACCCCTGCTTCAGCCAGCTGGCCGCCATTCTCGGATTCGAGAAGGTATACTGTAGCTGGCGTACAGTACTTCCTGCGAACAGTAACCTACTATACCGTACTCTTGCTATCTACCATATTCTCTCATTCTACAATACCCTTTCTGTCTACTGTGCCTCCTTTCTATTTTATCAGTCGCGTCTACATTAACCTTCATACCCACCGTACCTGTCCAACCTACAGTACCCCCGTCCTCTAGTCCTCTCTTTTCAGGCCAAGGCCCTGACCACGGCGCACCCTCGCGAGACCGACATCAACAAGCTGTGCAATCTGGCATTTGACGACGGCTCGACTGCTGCCTCTTCGAATCCTGCGGGAGACGACAATACTACGGTAGCTCTTCGAACCTCAGGGTCCCACTGCGAATTCCCTGACTACCGTAGTCCCATGTAGATGGCATCGTCGGCAGCCTCCCCCTCCTCGGACTCGACCTCGACTAGCAGTGGAAGACGGCACCTGCGTCGTGGTGGACGCGGTGGCCGCCAGGTACTGTACAATTGGAATGTCGTTGGGTCCCGAAAGGAAGGCCTTGCACCGTATCCATATTCAGACGGCTGCACCGTCGCCTCCTCCGCCTCCATCGTCCACCTTTTCCCTGCCCGCCCTCGGAATTCCCCGCTCTGATGCCATGCAGGTATACGGTATCCTTTGGATGACTGGTTGTTCGATCGGGTCAACTTGAGATCGACGGGTCAGATTGATGCTTTGCAGGGCGGTCTGAACAGCGGAGATGTGCCCTCGGAAACGACGGGAGTGGAGGAAAACTTGATCGATTGGGACCTGGACCCCATTGCCCACGCAGGAGAAGCTGCCCACGAAGGAGCCAATGGTACGGTACTGAGTTTACGATTGTACGGTATTCGGCGGTTCAGTTTACGATCGGTGCTTGATTACTGTAATTTCAGACTATGAACCAGAAGCTTCGACGCATCTCTTGGATCTTTGAACAAGAGACGAATGAGGAAGAATCGTGTCTGCGCACTGGATGGATTATTTTAATGAGAATTTGTTTTGTATATATTTATTTGGTGGTGTTACGTGAACACACAGAATAGACATGTACTATGTGTGAAAATGTGAATAAAGTTTGAGTTTAAAAGTGTGCATGTTGTCAAAGGATCCAGCGCAGTAATATACATAACTTCAAACTTCTCTGTCATGCTTGATTTTGCTGAAGAAACTTAACAATTAGAATAAATTTTTTTATTTGTAACACGGCATTTATTACGGGAAGAAAGGCTTATTGCAACTTTCGAATGTGAAATGCACCGAATTCGTACGCAAGGACAACCCGTTTGCGACGGTGAACAAGGCATGGCAAAGAGTGATAGAAGAGATTTCTAGAAACACTTATTTTCGTTAATTAGCTGTTAATTAATATTAATTAATCGATATTCAAGCTTTCGGTCCATCGCATTTAATTCCATCAAAGTACACGGCGCCCCGCTCGTACGCCACGACGTTTGGGCTGCAAAATAATAATTATTACCATCGAACGGAAGAATGAAACGCAATATGCTCACTTTCGTCCTGTAGGAATACGAGTAAACGATAATGTTTTCTCTTTTTTTGTGTATTTCCAAAGCTTTATCAACGTTCTTCCCTAGACACTAATGTATTTTTTGAATTTTTTTATTTTGATTTCCCCACAAACTGACGTTCGATAATCGATGAGGGCATCCTTGAAGAGTTCGCAGCCTCCGCTCGCAAAGAGATTGGCAGAACGACATCCGAGGGCGAAGCAGGCGGAGAAGCACTCGGCAGGGCTCAAATATTTCCATGCTGACTCATCACAGAAATTCCATTCGAACGAGATAATTTTCCCTCCGCATACTATGCATTGAAGTTCCCGACAAAGAAGCTCACGTTTAGGTCATTCCTGCTATTATGGCAGTTCCAAAGCCCTCTTCATTTCGCACCTTGGTGCGAAAAGCTCTGTAGCGAGCATACGACGATAGAACACTATTTTCAATGGAGCGAGAACAGTTTGTACGGAACGCGAATTTAGAAGGGTTTGGAACTGCCATAATACTTCGAAAATATATTCCCCTACTATTAACAAACTGCAACGTCTGTCTGAGTCTCCGTCAGTCCGTCAGTCTGTCTGTCCTAAGACGCTTCACATTTCTATACGTTTCGGCCACTTTGAGCTTCCGGGACCTTAACCTACCCCCCCTAAGTCGACCTCGGGAAGTCGATTCCGCATATTCCCGAGGTCCGTAAATTCCGGAAAATGGTACTTTCCGGAACTGGATTTTACGGAATCGGTCAAATTAGCCCAAATTGGGTGTCAATCGACTCGCCACGATGTGGCAAGAATAACAAAAATATTTTCAACGTGTATTGATATGTTTTGACGAGTTTTGACATGTCCGAACATGTTTTTAGTGCCCAGACAAAAAGTGCTTAAAATGTTCCTAAATTTCACTGGAACATGTAAAAACGTGTTTTTGGGCTCTAAAAAGGTGTCAAAACACGTAAAAATACGATTTTTCCAAAAGTACTCAAAATGTTCGCAAATTTCATAGGAATACTTTTAAACATGTTTTTGACCCCGAAAAAGGTGACAAAATGCGTAAAAACATGATTTTTCCAAAAGTACTCAAAATGTTCGCAAATTTCACAGGAACATTTCTAAACATGTTTTTGGCACGTAGTTGTGGGCGCGAAGCGCCCATCCCCATCTACTATAATGCGCGTATACTGAGTGCGCGCGAGCCGCCAGGGGGTTCTGGGGGGGCGAAGCCCCCCCAGCTGGCACGAGCGTAGCTCGTGCTAGTTTAATAAAATGTGTAACAAGGATTGATGCTCACCTGCTGACTTCGACGGTCTTGATCATTTTGGCACCGTGGAAGGCCGTTTGGTAGATGGCCGAATATGTGCAGGGGCCTAAAGGTAATATCTGGTCATATTCACATTTTTTTCCTGCTATTTACACTATGTTCGAATATCTTCATGGAAATTATAATGCAAAATGAATTGTAATAAGGAAAATGTCCCCCTCATTTACTAACCAGCTGGTGGATACGCTGTCGTCGTTGTCGTTGGAGGCGTGGTTGTCGATGGAGGCCGCGCGGCAGGGGAGTGGGATGCGGTCGAATTGGCTCCTCGTCCCTTGGTAACGGAGTCGTCGTCCTCTCCACTTTCCTCTTCCTCCTCTTCCTCGTCACTCTTCACCTTGTTCTGTTCCCTTTTCACGGTCTTCGGACCCTTCGGCTCCTCTTCCTCCTCATCGCTTTCGATTACGAAGGCGGCCTTGGGTGTCTTCTCCTGCTCGATCTCCTTCTTCTTCTTCCGCTCCTCCTCCACCTCCCTTCTCTTCTCCTCTTCCTCCTTCTCCTTCTTCTTCTTTTCCTCTTTCCTCTTCTCCTCCTCTTCCCTCTTTTCCTTCCTCTTCTCGACTTCTCTCCTCTTCTCCTCATCGCTCTTTTCCGTGGTCAAAGGCGCATCGTCCATGGGTCGCTGGGTATCCTCGATCTTTTCTTCCTGTCCCGATCCTTCGTGGCTGTCTTCAGTATGGACTTCGAGGCTCTTGTACTCGTCCTCGGGCTTCTTAGCCTTGGCCACCGTCGTGGAGGCAGTCGTGGAGGTCGTCGTAGAGGCCGTCGTGGTGGTCGACGTCGACGACATCGCTGACGTCGTCATCTCCTCCTCGCTCGCTTCCTTTACCTCGCCACTCTGTAGGTGATCCACCTGCCCGGAGACGAGATGAGCGATGGTCGAGGGTATTGTAGTTGTGGTGGAGGTCGTCGTCGTTGTCGAAGGTGCCGTAGATGTCGTCGTCGTCGTCGTCGACGGAGAAGAGGTCTCCTCTTCATTCTCCTCCTCGCTCTCGGCGGGCTCTTCACTTGCGGTAGTCATGTAGTCGTCCATCTCGACGCTACTCCGCACAGTGATTATGTTGTCGACCTGGAAGGGGGGAGGTTGGACTAGGAGATAAAGACAGTTAAACTTCGAGCTATCCTTCACGTTGAGAACAAAAAATCATGAATTCACGCTGGTAAAGTTCAGAGGCGAACTGTTCGCATTTTTACTCTAATCTCACAATTAGTGCATTTCGTGAGAGAGTGTTAGTTTTTCTTGGGTTCCCCGACAATATTCTTTTTATATCATCGCCCCCTCACTTCCGCACTGGCCGTCGTCATTGCCCGTTCCATGACCTCATCCTCGGCCTCGCGACTAATGAACTCCTCCGCCCGCATGAACTCCTCCAGCTCCGCGTCGTCGAAGCCCTCGGCCTCCGGGATGGCGAGGTTGATCTTGACCTGAAACAAGGTTTATTATGAAACTTCGCATCTTATGCTCGGCCCCTATGTGATCTACTATTTTCAGGTATTAAAGTGATGCGGAGGCGACGCGCGAACTACTCTGCACTAAGCAGCGAAATGATCTATCTTCTGCGCTTGAAGATAGATCATTTCGCTGCTTAGCGAAGAGTAGTTCGCGAGTCGCTTCCGCATCACATTAATACCGGACAAAACTCTCTCCTCTAATGGTAAGCCTTGTCAGACGACGAGAGAAACAGCAAAAATGCGATAGTTCAATTGTAACGCTTCAGAGTAGTGAATTTACGGCAGCTCTCGCTGATTGAATTTGTCTACGCCTAGGGATATTGGCATGCAATACTCACCCTATCCCGGTATCTCGATGTCGTCGGAACGGGAGTCGTCGTTGTCGTCGTTGTCGTCGTTGTCGTGGTCGTCGTCGTTGAAGTCGTCGAAGTGGTTGTGGTGGGGCGGCGCTTGTGCTCTATAAGATGACATCCTGTTCTGGGATGCCGATGAAGACAACTCACTCTTTACGACGGCCTTCTTCACTTCGTGTTTCTTCTTGTCCTCGGAGGGCTTCTTTTCGACCTCAGTGTCGGCTGCTGAAATAGGAAATATCGTGCCCATCCCATTAGAGATTCCAAAGAGATCGTTCGCTAAACACCAGAAGTATTGTAGAGAACCCGAAGCGTTCTAATTCCCACGCCCGGATAATACCGATGGCGGTCTGCGCGCGCTTTTGAACTACCACTTCGAACCCATTTTTATGACCCGTGTGATTCAATTGACCAAGAAACGGGCCTGAAGGACGCTTGTGGTTCTCTACAATACTTGAGGCTCGCAACAATAAGAAGAACCCACCGCTCTTCTCGCCCTTCTCCTTGGAGGCGACTGCATCGTCCTCCTGGTTCAGGCCCCATCTGAAGAGAACAGAATTCGAGGGAGAAAATTGGAGATTCACTTCTTGTTCTCCTTCCGCGTCTTGATTTCGTAAGTCTTCGCGGCCTTGACGCGCTTTTTCGCGATGCTAAAAAGTTTCGTATCGATGCTTCTTCTGTTCGAATGCAATCCGTTTTTTTTTCAATTTTTCTTCCTGTTGGCATTTTTTTCAATTTTTCTTCCTGTTGGCATATTCAGAACTCACGGATTCTTCTTCTCCTTATCGTCGGGTTCATCTTTCTTGTCCTCTTTCTTTTCATCCTCCTCTTCCTCCGCTGCCCTGTCCTTCTTCTTCTCCTCTCCCTCATCATCGTGGGCTTTCTGCACTTTGCCGGCCACGATTAGCTCCTTGAATTAACAATCAAAGAATTGTAAAAAAATCAATAAATCAATAATCGAACCTCCGGGGTCTCAATCTTCTCCGGCGACTCGTCCTTCTTCAGCTTGGCGATCTGACGCTGCTTGGCGATGACGTCACAGTATTCCGCGAGGTATTTCTTCCGCTCCTTTAAGACTACCGTAACCACGCAGATCAGTTTGCGATTCACCTCATCCTTGCTGAGGCATGTTGCCTCGTAGTAGCTCTGTGGCGAGTGCGGCACGTAGTTGAAGGATTCCGGATTGGCCCATCTGTAATTGTCATCCTTCGAGGACACACAATCGGCTGTTAGTAAACGTCGCCCGTTTAGGGCACACAGTCTATGATTTGGTAAAAGTCGGCCGACGGGGCACACTCTCACCGATTCTTCTTATTCAGTAAGCAGATGCGCTGCTCCGCGAAATATTGCGCTGAAGCGCAGGGCTCGCCGTATCTGCAAGGTAATTTTGATCAAAAGTTTATTATTATCGACAATATAATTATTGATTTTTTTCGTGCGAATTCTAAAATCGATAGTAGTTCCAGATCGGCAAGGAGGATTACTGTATACCTCTTCTCGGCATCCGCGCAGCTGCACTTGCATTCGGCGGATGTGACGTCGGCTTCGACTGCCTGCAAAGTTACTTGGTTTAGCGCGCTGCTAAACGGCGGAAGTCCCACCTGGGCAGTACCCTCGAGGACGAACTGGGGAAGTTCAATGAAGCAGGCGTCGGTTCCCGCTGGAGAGATCAAAGATCAACAATCAAGAATAAGAGAAAAATCGGAAACTTAGTGACAATATTTTTCTGGTTCCCGACAATATTGGAAACTCTAAGAACGGAGACCAAAGATCAAAGATCATTCCACCTACCAGACTTCCCCCCACGTCCACTGGGCCTTGCCGTGGTCGTCGTAGTGGTCGTCGGAGCTTCCGTGACAGCATAAGGATTTATGCATCCAGCCTCGAAGCGAGGGTTCACGAGTGACACGACGGCTTCCACTGGAAATGGCGCGATTTTTGATCTCTACATTTTCGAGCTCGATTTCAGACTTCAGTAAAGTAAAATCGCAATTTTGAAAACTTTTATTTTTTTACTTACTGATGCCGCACGTCAGACCGAGGTACGTCACGTTGTACGTCTTGCGATAGTGGCGTTCGAGGAGTTCGGGGCTGAAAGTTGCGACGTTTAGTGGCGAATTACTAAATACAATTGTGAAAAGTTTCACTGTTTAGTGCGTTCCCGCTAAATGCAGTTATAGAAAATATCACGGTCTTACTGCCCAACTTCTAAATGCAGAAAAATCTCGCCGTTGCTTTCTGGACTCGACGTTGAGGACGCAATCGCGCTCGTTGTGATAGTACGTCGCGGAGCGGCACTGGAAGGCGTAGCGGCCAGAGGTCCTAGAATAGTTACTCCACTTACATTAGCAGAGTTCGGAATCACGGTAATTCGCGGAACGACAAATAAAGCTTACATGGAATTGGCGCATAGGCACATGCATTCGTCCATGGAGACGTCGTGCTCCAGGCCGCCGGCCGTAGATGTCATGACGTAGTCGAAGAGAGACTGAAGGGCATGTCGGGGTTCCGCACGGAATGTTCGGAGTACTGTATTCTAACAATAGAAGTACCTCGAAGCACTTCTTCTTTATCGACGCCGTCGATTCGGCGGTGGTGGAGGGCGCGGATTCTTCCTGAATAGAAGGAATTGAATTTTAAATGTTTCAAATATCTCCGACTAATACCCAATGACAATTATTGATTGTAAACGGAAAATGCCTTTCTGAAGCTGTTTTACCGTGGTTTCTTTCTTGTTCAGCTTCTCTGTGTGCTTGTGAGTCTTTTTGCCCCGTCGCTGCTTGTTCTTCTTCCTTTGAGTGTCCTGAGACTCCTGTGACTCCTCATCTTCATCCTCGTCCTTCTCCTTCTTCTCCTCCTCGGCGACTTCGGAGCTTTCGGCCTTAGTTGTCGACTCCTCGGCCGTTGTCGAGGTCTGAGCTTCGAATCGTCTTTACATTGAATTCATTACTTGCCAGTAGTGATTTTTAAAAAAAGTATCTTGAAAGTGGTGCCCAAGAAGACGTACAGGAACGAGGAATATTCAATTTTAGACGAGGGACACACCGTAGTTGCTTCCTCCTTGGCCTCCTCCTCCTTCTTCTTCTCAACGCTCTTCTCCTTCTTTTCCTCCTTCTCCTCTTCCGTCTCCTCAGCCTTCACCTCGTTCGACACGATACCCATCTCGTCCTTGGAAACTGTCAGGGTTTTCACCTTATCCGGCGTGACCTGAATCTCTCCTTCAGTCAAGATTGGCGCGATCTAAACCTTGGCCCCTTCAGTAGTCGTCGATGCTTCCGTGGTTGTCGTCGTCGGCTCTTCCGTCGTCGTTTTCTCAGCCGTCGTCGATTCCACAGTCTTCTCCGTCGTGGTGGGCTGGAAATTAAAAAATGTTTCGACAAGTTACTTTTGAATGCATTCGTCTCATTATTACCATCATTGTTCTCATTGGTATTTGTATTATCTCAGATTCAAAGCTTTTCTATTATAAGAGAAATTAATTTTCAATGGAAAGACAATAGTTCGGACGGAACGCTAATTCAGAAGCCTTTGAAGCTGCAATAACAAATAGCTTTGAAAAACGAAGATGCAAGGAGGAGCCGTTCAGGCAACTATTCGAACGCCCTCCTCCTCACCCAGCCAACCCGGCGCGTTTGTGCCGCACGCGGTTCTCTAACGCTCGAAGTCGTAGCTTATTCCGACCCGAGCGCGCGGATTTTTTTCCGTGTAATTTTTTCCTATGATCTACAAACGCTATGAATTTTTGCAAGCCTGTCCCCTAATCGGGATGGGCTAAAGACCAAAGATCAACTACAGTTTTTCTGTATTATAGAGAACCCAGGAAATGACGCTGACCTCAAGGGTTGTCGATGTGACCTCCTTCTTCCTCTCCTCCTCCACCGCTATAGTGACCGTCTCCTGTTCCTTCTCCGTCGTAGTCGAGGTAGGAGCCTCGGTCGTCGTCGTCGAAGTCGACGTGGAGCTCGTCGTTGAAGTCGTCGTGGACTCCGAGGATGTCTCCATCTTCTCCATCACTGTCGAACTCTCGAGATTGTTCTCCGTGCTTTCTGTTGCCGTGGTGATCTGAAGAAGATACATTGTAATGACTTAGAATATAGTTATTAGAATTTGTATTCGTGGGAATCGAATCGAACTCACTTCACGCGAAGCTGTCGTTGTCGCCGGTGCTTCAGTGCTGCTTGTTTCCGAGGTTGTCTTCAAAGTTTTTTAATTTCCGAGTCCGAAAGCAACAATTACGCCCTTCTTTTGTATGGCAGCGTTCGCTAACGCCACAAGTCCGGCCCCTCACCTCTTTTTCCTCAGTCGATGTCTTCAACGGAGCTTTCGTCGACTGCTCCTTCTCCTCCTTCATCTCATTCTCGAGTTCGATCGAATTGGACTCGACTGAAGTCGACAGTCCACGCGACTTCACCGACCTTCTCGTCGTGGCCTCCGCGGATTCCTCTGAAAGAAAGTGTGGTGTGATTGTGGTATCGGGCGCAGGAAAGGACGACGTTTAGTAAAACGTACTCCACACTTTGGAGAACACCGGCGCAGTCGGCAGAGGCGCGTGTTCGTCGTTGACATCGCAGATAATTTCGGCGATCCCAATCAGCACTGAAAGATATCTTATTACTGTGGTTAGCAGAATCCACTAAATGCAAAAATTTCAAAACCTTACTGGAAACGTCGCAGGCAACGTACTGATAAGTCGCTCCCGGGTCGTCGATGAGGTCGAACCTACAAGGAGGAGAAGATTCTCGAGGCAAACATTTTTACTGTCGAGAATCGAAACGCAGATGAAGCTGCACGTTTCGCATGGTACCGTGAGAAAACGCCGCAGATTGGTGCTCGACAATTTTTGGGCTTCACATTAATGTTCACATATTTCATCGTGTTTTTAGAGTTTTTATAATACTTTTGTAAATAAAATCGAATACCTTCCACGATGGCTCCCCGTGTTCAGGACGCACATCCCATTGGCGTAGTAATTAATACTTTCGCATCGATGCGATGAGCGCCACGCATTGGCACAGAGGCATCTGAATGATTTATTGATCTTTGATCTTTGATCTTTGTTACCTGCAGTGGTCAATCGTCGTGTGTGGGACGTGTCGGAATGAGCCTCCTAGCAGGTAACGATTCCGCTTGGTCCGAAAGCAGATGGGAGGGCCGTCTGGAGATTGAGGTGTTTTTCCAGAAATTCTGTATTGTATTGCCGACCGCCAAAGTAATTGACCGGGGATTTATATCATTGTGAGTATTGGATAGTCAATGGGTCAAATTTTTGAAGACTTTCATGTTTCAGGTCAACTTCCATTACACTTTCTGCTCTTTCGCGGCGGATTTGCGCAGTGGCCTACAAGGGCAGCGGAGCACACTCTGAGGGCACTCCTGTCCCCGTGCTTTCTCCACGCCTCCCCCCCCGCCCCCTTCTCTCCTCCCTTGACAATGACACTTCTTGACCAGATCAGAGAGCGCACGGAAAAAGGAGTACTTCCGTCTCTATTCGAGGACTAGAAGGGAATGTTGCATATGAACGGGATCAAGTCGGAAGCCTTTCAATGTACACCAAAGACCTCATGTTATATTGTGCAGCGCCACAGAACTTGTAATTCGTGTTCCGCTAGCCGAAATTTCAGCCTCTCATATCTCAGCGCTAATAAGGAATCTATGGCTGATTTTTTCCACACTTCGCTTGGAATCCATGTCCAAGTAGCATGCCAAAATTCAGCCTCAGATTCCTTTACCGCGCGAAGATACGAAAGAGAGCTGTCTGCTAACCGGCACAAGTCTTTTACAAGTTCTCTGGCGCCGCACAATACAGTTACGTAGCATCCCCAAGAGGTGAAAACATTCAATCGATTTTTTAAAAAAAATATTTAGTAAAAAACATACTTCCAGTCCTCGCAGCCGGTGCCCTCCGTACATCACTCGACATGGAGAGGTTGGAGAGGACGAGGCGGTTGATGTAGCCCTCGGCTGAGGAATCCGACGAGAAGGTGCGACGTATTGAGGGAGTCGTTGGAGACTCCGAGGAGGTGGAGGAGGAAGAGGAGGAGGGGATCTCGGAGGAGGACGTTGAGGTCTGAAAAGGCGATACAGTGTCCTTGACATGTGAAATCGAATTGCAAACTGATTGGATCGAATCGTAAACTGAACTAAAGTGAATCATAAACTGAAATAAGACTGACATCCTCCTCTCGTTGCTCCACAACGATCCTTGAATCCGGCACACGCATCCCGAGGAGGTTGGCGGATTTGCGCAGGAACGACTGCTCGCGACGACCGATGTAGTATTGCTGCAAACAATTATCATGTTTTTACTAAATGCAGTAAATTTCTTTTTTCCTGCTAAATGCAGTATCCCTTCCATTTCCTGCTAACAGTAGTAGTATTTCATTTCTCCGCCAATTCGGCATGGTTTTTTCTCTGCAAACCACAGTGATTTTTCCACCTCTGCTAAACGCAGTATTCAGTCCCTGTCTGCTATCCACAGTAGTATAATACAATATCCACCTCGCTACTCCGATCGATCTCCTCAGAATAGGTCAGGAATCCGTCGTGGGGCTCGCCCGTAATGATGTCGACCTTCTTGATGATTGAAGGCGCGCGACGGAGATCGTCTGGAAGGTTGTCGTTTATTAGAGACTTTCCAAAAATAGCGCTGTTATTTAGTGCTGATGGAATTATCAATGGAATTTGACTCTTTTCTGTTGAACTTGATATTTTGCGATTTTTTCCGTTGTATTTCGATATGCACGCTCAGAAAATAGATGAAGATTGGTGTATAGGTGAATAGTCCAAATTGAAGCTGATACAGGGTGAATTTTCCATATTTAAAACCCACACTCCCTCCTTTCGGGGCACTTGTCAATGCAGGAGATGAGCATCATCTGGCCCTCGAACGGCGTCGCTCCCTTGAAGCGCGCCTTCTCGTGCCTGAAAAGATAACCTGGCCTTTTGGCGCAGTGCGATGATGCTATCCCCTGACTTTTAAGGCCCGAGTTCAATCCCCCCCGGGACCAGATAGTCTTTTGCTTCCCGCTTCGCTGATCCTGATGTCAATCCGAACTCCGGATATCGAGCGCCTTCGATGAATGGGATCGGAAAGATACTTCCGCTTGGATTGAAAAGGGGATAACTTTCGCCTTTGTTATGCTATTCTATGGAGGAGAAGGAGATAGCAAGGAGATCGCTCCGTATTAGACACTCCCGAAGAGCTCACACTTTCACTTTTGACCGATCAACTTCCTTCAACCTGGGGGGAGTGTCTCAATTCCTGTGCCAGAAACAGACGATTTTGCGATACTTTGGATGATAGATCTTCGCTATGAGGAGGAATCTCTCGGAGAACTAAAGTTGTGTTAGCTATTAGAGACGGATTTTTGTTATAAGGATATAAATTTGTCTTACGAGCGCAGAAGAACCCCTGTATTTCCCAGAAGAGAGGTTTGGAGGACACCTGCCTGCAACCTCCATCCGAGAACACATCACGACTGATCAAGGATTACCCTCGATTTGACAGGATCACCGTCTGCTCTCGAGTACGGGCAACAAAGGCCTTTCGTGCCCACTCCGAGTGTTCGCCCTCTGTCCAGATGGGTTCCAAATCCCCCCCAAGGAATGTGGTGCTCCCTGGTCATTTTATGACCTATTTCCTTTCTAGGAGGTGCCAATGAAAATTAACGAGGTTCCTCGTCGTTATCAATTGCGCAACATGGCACGTATTGTGCAGAAGATGAGGTTTTCTTTTCCGGTTCTGACGGACAGAAGAGAAAGACTAGACGATGTGAGGTCTTTGATCCACCACATTCGGCCGTGATATCTAAACCTAATGCAATAAATTTGCTTCAATGGACAAATACGAACAAGCCCCAAAATTGGACCGTTTTAGCTTGGCCAAGATTTGACAACCTTCATTATCAGCGCTCTGATTATAATATAGGTCCCTCACATCCACGAGAGGTAGCCATAACTGCCCATTCTTCTTCTCCTCTTCTCGGGTATTTGTTGCCCCAGAAAAAGAGAAAGTGTTCCCATCCCTATCGGCACCCGTTTGAGGTCTGAGGGGGGCAGAGGATATTGGCCCTCTCTCGCTCGATCGCTCAACTTGTTTCTTCTTCATCTCCCTTCCAACCGGTAGACTGCCCCTACCCCAGGGAACGTGCATCAGAGCATAGTCCTGATCAGGTGCCCCCCCTCCTCAAAGGGAAGACGAGATTGGAGGGGAGGAAAGAAAGTTGTGAACGAGTTGTGTTTGGATAAGAAGAGATGATGGAACTGCTAAGAGGGTCGGCCTCCCCCCTTGCAAATGAAAGGAAGGGGGAGATAGTAAAGTATGGAACCTCCATCATGGGAACCCGGAGCTTGAATCATGGGGGAAGGAGGGACATGCGCCTTGAAGTTCAGGGATGAGTAGAGAGAATTGACAAAAAAGAGCAGGCATCAGCGGCTTTTTGGCAACAACTTCCTGTTGCAAAATGGCGTCTACACCGTGTTTGTGCGAAACCCTTATAGACAAAGAAAGAGATGGAATCAGCGAATTTTTCGATGTCACTGACCTCGAATTTGATACCGAGAAAAATAAAAAAAATTTTTATTGTCGGGTTCTCGACAATAAAAAAACTTATTATATTTACCTGCAATTGACGGCAGTCTCATAGGAGATGGCGCACGTCTTGATTCTCGCTTCGAATAGAGCAGAACGACAGAATCGCCGCTCGCCACAGAACACCGCGCAATCTTTTGAGGTCGTGATATTTACGCTGCAATTTTTATTTAAATTAAATCAATCAATAATTTGAGAACGCACGCTGTAAAATAGTAATCAAACTGCAGGACGTCTTCCTGTGCCACGGGCTTGGCATAGAATTCGGCAGCGCATTCGTACGCTGAATTTTTCTCGATTTTTCCCCCTATTTTAATTTAAGTTTCCCTAAATTTAAGTTATTTTTCGCCTAATATTGAGATATTTCTTACCATCGCCCGGCCGCCACAACAAGAACAGCGGAAATATCAATGGGAGCAGCATGTTTATGAAAGGTGAGGGAATGGTACCCTGAATATATAAAGGTCCGAGACACCACTGGAAGTGTACCTGAAAAAACTGCAGAAATGATGACGTCACCAATAAAAACAAAGGAAGGATCAATAGCTCGGGAAGACGAGTGAATACGGGAATGCAAGCTGTGGGGGCGATCGGTCGGCAGATTAAGGCAGAGGAGGAGGAGGGGTGAGGCGGGGAAGAGGAGGAGGGAGAGGAGGAGGAAAGCGAGTTCGAATCCACGCCCATATCCCGAGCGAAAGTGGACAATCCGACCGGAGGAGACAAGGTGAATAAGCTTGGATCGGTATCTTTCTTATCCCCCAGGTGTGGTTCCTACGGTTAGCAACGTGCTAAACTTAGCAAGTCGGAAGCGCAATGCATTAGGCTCCAATAAGGATCTAAGAGCTCTTGAGGATTGCTCCATGACCCGATGGAGGGGAATGGGAGCCAGGATTCGATCTGTTATGGTCATTCACTCGATGCGCAGTAAACGAGACAGGAGAATGGGGGGAAGGGAGAAGGGATGGGAATACGAATTAGGAAGGAAGAGGAAGGAATTGGAAACATTTATTGTCCCGAGTCCAGCGGGATGCCAAGTTTTGAATATGCGCGCAAAAATTCTGTGTCTTATCGCTCAGCGATCGTAAGGAATTTGGGTCCGAAGTTTTGTGGACTCTCTTCTGGTTCTATATTCAAAAAGTCAGCTAAATACTTATGAGAGAGCACACTATAACGAGCTCACCACACCAGGAAGCCCTCGCGAGGCGCGAGGCATCGAATCGGGCACTCCATTACTTTTACCATTTATTCTGACACTGATGATACAGAACTTGATGTTAAATAGTGTTGACCATGATATTCGGGTAATATTCAGGCTTCTCTGATTTAGGGCATGGCCTTCCCTTACCGCTAACTATTGTGCAGCGCCAAAGAACTTGTAAATCGCGTTCCGCTAGTCGAAATTTCCGTCTCTCATATCTCAGCGCCAATAAGGAATCTGTGGCTGATTTCTTCCACACTTCGGTTGGAATCCATGGTCAAGTAGTGTGCCAAATTTCAGCTACAGATTCCTTGTCAGCTCGAAGATGCAAAGAGAGCTGTCTGCTAAACAGCACAAGTCTTTTACAAGTTCTCTGGCGCTGCACAATAGGACCTCTCTGAAGGCCAAAGATTCGGAATTAGAAAAGTCTGAGTGGGCTGGACAAAATTAGGAAGGTAGAGAAGAGGAGTGGGACATTTATGCAGTCTCCTCTAATTGAGTTCTTTCCCATGACCTTCATTACCGCTAAATAGGATATCGGAAGGCCAGCGGAGGAGAAGGGAAGAAGTCAGACAGAGCGGAGACACAGTGATGAACACTCAGAATGGGTGAGGGCTGCGAGTAGAAAGGGGTCAGGATTTGACATGCTCCAAAGGCGCCGCGGTGACTGGGCGGAAGGAGGAGGAGGAGGAGGGGGCATGGGAGACAGGGTGGAGGAGGCTTTTACTGGACAGCACAATACTCCCGAGGATCAAAAGTACTTTTCAAGGTCTTGACCCCGGCTCCGAGCCCCGGGATCTCCAGCGTAGATTAATTTTTTTTTGAAAATCGCAGAAGTCAATGAAAATATGGAGAAAAAATGGGAAACAACAGGGAAATTTAGTAATTTGTTAGGTGCATCCCAACAAAACTTGGAGATACAGTACCGGTCAAAATGATTGGTCCACTTGTTTGCCTCTTCATATCTCTGCATAGAATGGTGTAATTTCGAAGCGGAAAAAAACATTTTGTAGCTGAAGCGAAGCTCTTGAAGATGCTAAAATTCGTTTTTCCAAACGTTGCATTTTGGCCGGTCAAATTTGCGTCGTGCCAAAACGTGTTTTTACGCATTTTACGATTTCACCGTGCGAGCATATAAGTTGAA
>JACMIG010000962.1:2929-24405 GCA_014805385.1 Levipalatum texanum
GGAGTCGGCGGAAAAAAGGGCGGGGGGGTGTGTGTCACGTGACCTCTGCTTCCCCGTCCCCACACTCCCAATACGATCTCCCCCCCCCCCGCCTCAACTTGCAAGGTCTTCCCCCCTCGCCCGGGAAGTGTGGCGTAACTTGTGCTACTTTGTGCCCATGCCTCTCTGATTTCTCCACATCATGGAAGCACCTATATATTCCATTGAACTTTGGTCTCTTTTTCTGTTGTTGCAGTTTGTGTTCTTCAATTTTCCACACCGCCGAAGCCCTTTTAAAACTGTCCTAATTGGTAAATTGTGTCCTTGTTCTATTAACTTCGCTCTATAATCTTTTCCACATCATGAAGCACCTCGGAGTCTATCCAAGATCGGGGTCAAACCTCCAGCATTTTTCTCGATGCCAATCTGTAGATTGTGCGCGATGATTAAACGAGTCTAGACCTTACGTACGAGCATTGACGAGGGCGCTTTCATCAGTGGTTTGTCTGTGAACCCGTTGGTCCCGTTGCTTGAGGGCACGCACGGGCAGCCCTGTTTACGATTGGGGGAGGAACCACTTGTTCCGATGGATCCTCGACCACTTGGCCCAAGTTTCTCTAATGAGATTTGGAGGGGGCGGTCTCAGATCTGAGGTGGCAGCCATTTATCTTCGATGTAAGGGTCAAGTCTTGCGTAGTTTTGCGTTCAAAAGATCAAGCGATCTTGCCTTGTGTACTCCTGCTAACTACTTTCATCTTTCGCTAAATATTTTTGATCATAGCTAGGATACTTTCAAGTTCCACTCTAAGAAGAGTGGTACGAACTCTGTACAGAATGATCGGTCGTCGATCAGGTTACACGAGAGCGAGATGTCGATCTTGTGTGCTCCTGGGAACGGTTTGCAATCGCTCTGTCAACCTGATGCCTTGGCGTTACTCGATCTCGTCGATCGAAAGCTTCTTACTCTATCAAACGAGAAACATAAACTTCGCAGTCATTTTTCATCCTGTCTTCCGAGTTCCAAAGTAGAATTACCCTCTAACCCTTCGCGATCCTATCAAATGGGTCGCGCAGAACAACAGCATGTGATGCGAGGTGGAGAGAGAGAGAGCGCGCGCGGGGACGCGATAATAAAATGAGAGTCTAATACTCTCCTCTCATCGCCCGCCCCTTCTTCAAAGCGAGATAAGCTTTGCTTATACCTCTTCTACCGCTCTTCCTCCCACTGCCCTCATGCCGCTCCTCCAGCCCAACGGTTCGTGATTCCCAGCATTGATCGACGCTGGCGGATTGTTTGTCAATGATACCCGTGAGGGGGCGACCGTGCCCGTCTATCGATCTGCCCTTGGGAATCAAGGGCTCTTCTTATCGGAGGCCCTTGGAGCCCTCATGAGCTAGCTTACAAGGTCGAGCCCTCCAAATCCGTATCACGTCCTATATTATCGTTCTCCCGCAGTATTCAAATTCCTACGAGAGAGTTAGACCAAAGCACGCGCAGTCCGACATTGTCCGGGCGAAGCCTTCCATAGATCGGGTTCGCTTGGCAGAGGAATTTGAAGCCTAAAGATGATCGCCAATGTGATTGCGTTGATCCTACACCTATGTACAAGCAACCGAATGATCACTTGGTCGGAGAGGAGAGAGAGGGAGAGAGAAGGAAGAAAGAAGGCCGTTCCGTATCCGCGTCGTTTGAAGGGAACTCCCTCTCTGCCTCTTGAAAGCACAGGAACCGAGTGGTCGGAAATTTCCTCCTCTTCTTTCTCAAACACTCACGATGCTCCTTGATCTATGAATTCGTGTGGAGGTGGGCAAAAAATGGGGCTCCGCACGTCCCGAGGTCAGGTTGTCTTTGCTGCACGTCAGTGCCTTATCTTTTGTCTCGGGTCGGAGTATCGACACACTCGGAGCCGCCCTCTCAGCCCCTCTCCCGTTCTGCAACCCTGTGGTTATCTCCATAGTCCAATCTGTAGCTCCAAAACGAAAAAGGAATGAGAAGCTGGCACTTTGCATGCTAGTTGGGTAATTGTTTCCCACCGAAGTATGGAGGTAGTTTAGCCTCCCGATCAATATGTTTGAATTACATTGGCGCTCAACGATAATCCGGACCGTGTCTAAACCAGCTCATCTCTCTGTACTCGCGCCGGATGTTGATCTGTACTTGAATGCCCAGACATCAGTCGAAAGCGCGAGCTTTGGTCGCTACTCATGTAAAGGTAAAGTGAGGTAAAGTGGTTGCCCGATTCGATGTTTTGCACCTCATATCCCTGATGTGGCAAATATATAAGACATCGCACAAGGGGATCTCACCCTGGCTTCCAGAGCGATTGTTTCGTTAGTGGAAAGGCTTATCAATGGTTACAATCCCCTTCCGTTCTGGAATAGTCTGCCCTTATCAATGGTCTGTGCCCTTCTATCTTTGCCCTTTTGATTCCGATCCATTCGCCTTCTCTCCCACCCCCATTATTTTCAAATGCCCACGCTCGCCGCTCGGTTTGCATAGACCTTGAACTGCGTAGGAAGGAGTGCTGTGCACTGCCCAGTTGGGGGAAACTAGAGTCTTCACTGCCGCACAGAGTCTGTGCCACTAACCTTGGCTCTCATTTCTCCTCCCTGCCTACTTTGTCCATGGTGTCCAGCACAGGTGCGAGACCTTTTGGCCTTGTGGAGTCTTGTGCCTTTCGCACGCTCCCAGGATCTCAAAGATCAGGGGATTCCTTGTATGCTGGAGTTCGATTGGGCGAGCGTAGGTTGCTTACGCAGACGGGTCTGGACGCATACCGCCGAATATAGGTATTAGCGCAGAAGCGTTGCTAATAAGCAGCATACTTTAGCACGTTTCGCAGGCGCCTGCGAAAATAGCAAGTTGCAGTAAATTGCACGTTTGAGGTTTTCTCCGTTGGTGCATTTAACGAATATTTTTCCTTTCAGTCTACCCGTCTAGAAGTCATCTAACGCATTTCTCCTCTTGGAGACAATACAGATTAATCATTACGTGTAGCTAGGAGTAGTTACGCCCATATAGGAGAATAGAAGATCCAAGGGATATCATCGGAAATAAAAATTCAAAGTTTACGATTTAGCCGCCGAAACGCATCCCCCGCCGCCCTCCGCGACGCGCCTCGGCGGTGCCTCAGATCACCACGAGTTGGGGACGTCCAATCGGGAGCTACTCGTTGGTGAGATTTTTCAAAAAAATTCGAGACCTTTTTCTTTCGCTCTTTTGTTTGAAGTTTCTGGTCACTCCCTATGGCTATGCCCTCGTTTAGCGCCTTCTTTGCAACCTTCTTGCAACCTGGAGCTTATTCGCAGTTCTTTGTTATGCATTATTTCATAAGAAATGGAAGCCATAGCTCTTGTACCATCGAAATCCATTTATTTCAAATACTCTAACGAGGGACAACATGGCGTTCGTCACGAAGCCGCCACTCGAGGCCGCCGAGTACATCTACACCGAGAGCAAGAAAGACCAGAATGTGGGTGAAACTGGGATAACCAGAAACTCAATTGTCATCTAGTTCCTATCCATATCTTTAATATCATAGCCGGTGAAACAGGGAAAAATGTTAAGTGTTACCTTGCAGCTTCACGTCGAAATCATCAACGAAAAAATCACGGAGGTGGCGAAAATGGTACGGACATTTACATTCTTTTCTAGACCGATATGCAATAATTTATCTCTCTGCGATAATTTGTTTTGATTTCTCGGCTACCCGACGCCCACCCTTCCCAGATTCTCGGAGCCCTCGCCGATGGCTCCATTGCTGACATCGATTACAAGGCCAATCCGCTGCATCCTGACTCCTCCACACTGACCAAGGACCACTTCATGAACTGGTACGTTCTGGTATGAACCGCAACTTGTAGCTTGTTTCTCCAAGTATAGCAATGTCTTCACTGCACCTTGCTTAAATTTTTAACGAGCAATAACACCACGAATCTGTTACGCTTGAATAGTTTGAGCAGTGAACCTTCTGGTCTGTGCTGTAGTTACATGTAAACGGATCAGTAGTGATGGAGAATGTTGGCACAGCCCTCAGATGGATGACCCAAAGTGAGTTCCGAAAATTCTGTGCATTTCCATGACAAGCTGTTCGGATCGAACTATGCTCGGCAATCGTTATCGGGGTGCATAGGAATTAGACTTCAGAATTTTAGGATAACACGATGAATGAACAATGAACTATTGCAGGATCCTCTTTGTGGACGCACTGAACTTCTCTTTCTGGCCAGACGAAGGTGAGCAGTACTACATCGAATACAAGGTATTTTCCCTTAATCTTTTAAATATCCTAAAAAGAAATCATTTGCATTATCTAATTCAGGGCGAGCGTCATCACGGGTACCAGGCATTCTGCGCAGCCGTCAAGCGAGTGAGTCCAGCGGGGTTTCAGCGAGAATAACCGTTGTCCTTCAGGAATTCGAGGACAATGGCACGCCGATCTACGACGCTGAATGGATGAAAAATGTGACGGAGGCCGAGCTCGGGCGGATACTCAAATCAGATTCGGGTATTTCTTTTTGATTCCAATGTCAATGAGCACAAGGTTTTAGGTCACGACATCCCCATGCTCAAGGAGCGCGTCAATATCCTGCACGAAACGGGAGACGCGCTGATTCGAGTAATCATTCTTTGAAATATAGTACCGTAATCGAATCGAAAAATATGGATCAATTTGCAGCAATGCGGCACGTACATTTTCGGGTGTCTGCGGAAGGCGGAAAACAAGGCACAGAACTTCCTGCGGATAGTCAACATGCACATGCACCACTTCCGCGACTGCGCCATGTTCAAGAGGGAGAAAGGTATTGTCGGGAACCCGAAGCGTTCTAATTCCCACGCCCGGAAAGCTCCAATGACGGACTGTGCTCACTTTTGATCTACCTTCCCTTTCATGGTCGATTGAATCACACGGGTCATGAAACGGGGTTCGATGAGGTAGATCGAAAGCGCGCGCAGTCCGTCATTGGGTTTTCCGGGCGTGTGAATTATAACGCTTCGGGTTCTCAATAATAAGAAGGCGGGGAGGGATGCTAAATATAGCTGCCTACTGTAATGTTCCTTTGGAAGCACTGCAAGTTACTGTTACGGAATGCAATCATTCGGGTGTTTTCTACAAAATATCAGGACGATTCTTTTACACGAGCTAATATAAACTTTCAGTTGCCTTCCTCAAGCGTCTCCAGATCTTGACTTCCGACATTTACTACGGGTGCAAGGAGATGTACAACTACGCCAACTTCACTGACATCGAGTAAGCATAAGCCAAACCAACCGCAAGCTTTACTTCTCCGCAGGACCATCACCATGTTTGCGGACTACCGCGTTCCGCAGGTCCTGGCGTTCCTCGGTGTCTTCAAGTATAGCGAACATCTCATGTGCGTTTTTAATTGAGATGTATTGGTAAACAATGACATTTGACCTGCAGTAAATATGGAAACATTTACGTAGGAAAACAATTTCAGGAAGAAGCTGCAAGCAAAAGAACTCATTCCACATGGAGATCTGCTGGAGGTCCAGATTCGGGGCTGCTCCATTTGGGCGTGCGAGGTATAGTATTCACCTATTTTCTGCGAAAGAACGAAAGATCTGTTTGATGAAGAGGGGTTGAAAAAAGTTAATCTTCAGCTGATCAAGCGCGAGATCGTCAGGTTGCGGAACGAGGGATATTCGGGGATGGACTGGAGTGACAAGCGCCAAATCTACGCGGTCGACGTCGATGTTTGGCTGTGGCAGTATCGGTTAGTTTCCTTGTCATACTTTATTTTGTATTTTTTTTCTTGATTTTGATGTTTCTTTTATTATTCTTTTATTATTACCGATTGAAAGCTAATGTTTGCATTGCAGGCGGGAGCACGCTGATGCAGTGGAAGAATTCGTACCCCACCACCGCACGCGGTCCATCTTCTATTGAGTCGGTGACAAGCCTTCTAGTAAGATCTAGCACGTAGTTCTCCTTATATCTAATTTATTAACAGTTTTTATCGCCCCTAGTTCTTCGTTTTAGTTTCGTATTGCTATTATCAAGTACACTTTGATCATCCTTTCAGCCCACCAACGAGAGATTATTTATCTTCATCATCATTATGTAGAGTCGAAAGCGCATATCTATTTCCAACGGTGTCCAATGCCCTGTGACAATAAGAATTGAGCTTCTTCAGGGTGTTAGAATCCGTGGGAAGTAGAATCCCATGTGCTCCCGAAAGTATACTATGTTTTATTAATTTTCATCATTTCCAGTGCCTCTCTTCCGTCTCTCATCAAACCATATTCCTTGCGTATTTTCATTCACAAAACTAATGGGTCGCCTCCTTTCGCGCCTTTCTTCCCGCCGCCCTGTTCATTATCTCATCCAGCACTATCAAAGCAATCCGTGAATATCGCCCTTGTTATCTGTGTTTTGTTGTCGTTGCTCTCAGCATTTTCTGAGCGCCCTGTGATATTTCTTTTCCGTCCGTCTGCTTCGGTATTTCCCGATGAGCCGATAAAACTCGTTGAATTTTTGATTGCTCCCATTGAGTTGAGCTCCGTGAGTCAAAATATGTCTCGCCAGTGAGAACTTCCAATATTTTCCCTGGTCAAGGGTTTTGCTAGTCTCGATGAGTCGACTGTTCCGCACAATGTACAAGTCTGTCCAGGAACTATTTATTAAAGCACAACATAAGACAACTGGTAAATGGCTTGATAATCATCGAATTCAGTTGGTGAATCTCCTGGGACCATTGGTGAGAGCAGACTTGCTGGATGCGTTCGTAGGTGTGCCGGTAGTGGAGACAAAGATACCGCTGGCTGGTGCGAACGTGGTCGTACCGTACTTTCTATAATAAGTGAATCGGATATCGTTTGAATTAGTTCAAAATGGAAAACGCACCGAACACAGATGAGTTCGAGGAACATCTCGCGGAACACGCGGATGAACACGATGGAAGCAACAATGTTCCATCCGGAGACGCTGAGGATGTCCAAGGTGTTCTTGAGCCAGTGGGCGATTTCGATTCCTAAGAATGACGGAGAATTATGGGAGGTGTAGGCGTTTGCAAAGGAAAGGTTTTGATACTAAAATTGTGTTGAGGGTTGAAAGGAAAGAGTTGAAGAAGGATAAGATGCAGGAGTGATGGTAAAAAAAGCGGTACCGGAGAAGTAGAGAAAGGTGACGGCGATCGCTGATCCCATGGAGATTGCAGGAACGAGGCACTGGATTGTCAATCCGACGGAGACGGAGATTTCCGACGATGAGATACGCTGACCAGCACGTGCTGCAGAAAGCAAACGTCAACCAATTGCTCGACGATTCAAACTTGTCCGAACTCAACCGTTTCCAAATTACGATAGAACACATGCCAGGAACTCCCCCAATTAAAAAACACCAAGGTTACTATAACTCGACTTTTTTCGATAATTCATACAGAAAACTTAGCCATTTCGAAATTAGTACACAACCCATGCACATTTCAACGCAAAGGGGCACTGAATTAAGGTAAATGAAGGATTCATTTCTCACCGTATTTCGATTTGACGGCCCCTGAAACTTTGCGACGATACTCAATAAATACTTAATGAATTTTAAAAAAAGAACCTTTCTTGTTGACATGCTGAAGGACGAACAGCAGCTTACGGATGTTCACCGCCCCACCTGCAACCATCAACAGCAGGTAGAAGGTGAAGAGCTGAAAAACATTCTACACGTAGACATTCCCGAGTCCCTCGGGACACTGTCTAAAGTGCACGGCTATTTCGAGCGCCAACTTCACAGTGGAACCGAGAGCATCATGTCACTGTGACGGGGTTGCTATTTTTAGGATTTCCGGTCTGATGTCGGGATCTAATAAGTTCCAGGAGCAAGTGAACTACGTACACGTGTGCATCCGATTGCAAGATCTCTTTTCGGTGCATCCACGGTGTACAGGCCCAACATACCTGCGTGAGCCACGTGTACGGGTTGTAGTTGTAAAGTGAGCACATGTCGTTCTCGACTGCAATCCCAGCGAACATGTAGACGAAGACGTAGATGAACTGCAATTGGTGTAATACACCAGCATCCCTCCGAATTTGTAAAGTACACACGTACACAGGGTATCGCCATGATGGTCGTGGCAACGGAGAGGAGCATCCACGTGATCTGCTTGCGCCAAACGATTATTAGGTAGCGGCCGACGGATATTGCCTGCAATACAAGGAATGCACCGTTGACTTGATTCGATTTGGAAAAGACACCCAGTACGAGTGCATACCGTAAGCGACAAATACGAAGCGAAGATGAGTACGCCCGTGGCGTTCTTGAGTCCAGAGCAAAGCCCGAGCGAGATTGGAATATCCTAGGTAGGAGGTCACGAAATAGTACTTGGGGTAATTAATCCGACTTGTATAAATACACTAAGATGGAGCAAACTCAAGACATCAAGCCAACCTCATATCCAAAGATTGCGATGTAGATGTTGAAGAGCTCCATGGGGATGCTGAGAAGCGACTGGACGACGGCAGTGAAGATGATATTGGTCTGAAACTTATTAATTCCCATGAAATTCGTCAAAACGACGTCGTATTTCCTCCGGAGATTCGTGCGCATCGCGCAGCAATAAAATAGAAACAGCGGAGGGAGGAATGATAGTCCTCCAGTGATGACGTCACGAATAGCGGTTGCTATGTTATGATAATTAAAATTATTTCGATTCTATAAAAGAGATTACCTATATTCAGCAGGGATTACGATAGCCTTCGGCCAGTTAATTGTGCCCTGGGGAGGAAGAGACATCTTTAGTCTAAAATTTCAAGAGAATCAGATAATGTCGACGTCCGAGCACTGGACTGTAAGTGATGGCACAAAGAGGACAGACAAAGGCTTCTACAAGATGTCTATCAAATCGGATCCGTTCTTGGAGCGAGGCTATTCTCGACACAATGGACTGAAGTCGTTTAGGAGTCCGGTGGAGATCTTATCAAAGTTCAGACACTAAAGACATTTTCCGGAACGATATGATCCCTTGGACGCAAAGAAAAACGCAACGCAGTGGGAATCGGCTCTTTCATAATGTTTTTGATATCTTTCAAAAATGGCTTCTTGTCGAAGTTTCTTGGTATCCGCTCCACACATTCTAAACAAACAAAAATCCCGAAGATAAAGGAAGGCCGCACTCGGTCAGACGTGCCGCCTTGCTCCCGACACCATGAATGATAGTGCATCAACGCTGGTGGGGTGTCTCAAGTGGGTACGTCTGCCCTGCTACGGATATCGCACACTAAAGGTAAAGGTGCGACCCTATCAGGATAATGGTCTAGGACCAAGACTCCTGAGGGTGAATCCTGGACGACCAGATCCTGGAAACATGAAGATTCGTGCCACATTAAAGTGTGGCTCGAACCTTCATGTGACTGCCGCTTCATTTACGTCTGCATTCTACACAGCTGGCTGAATCTCGCGAATCACTGTGGCTTCTGAACTCTGCAACTGACAAACTCATTTACCACAAGCGTCCCTTGATTGTCATCACATCTGAATACTAGTGATAGCCTAACAGGTTGTAGCCTGGTCATGTACAAATATCCTTCCATTTGAAGGCTCAAGCATAATAGAAAACCAAAGGCTATTCCTGGCCCGGATGGGGTGCAAGTCTGCACACAACATGCACAGGGAGAATGGACGTGCAGATCGGACCGAATCGGATTTCCTTGTTGTTAAAAAGTGCTATCATAGATGGGATGTGTTTCAAAGAATGATCCACGCGACGTGGGAACTGTTGAAAATTGTGACCGACTCTGCTTTCCTCAATCAACCAAGAAGATCAGACCCACAAAGGAACAGTTTATCACAAAAACATGTGAATATAGTATTGTGGGAGAAGTGCATCGCTTATCGTTCTCCATTTCAACGCTTTTCACTTCTGCTTCCTCGGAGATGCCTTATGTAGCGTAGATATACTTGATGCATTGGAAGGTGTGACCGTCGTCGAAACCACCATGCTCGATGCACCGTACGTCGTTTGACCGTACTTCCTGCAATATGACCGGTATACTTACAAATTTCCAGACGGGAAAACGCACCGAACACAGATAAGTTCGAGGAACATTTCCCGGAAAACGCGGATGAAGACAATTGAGGCAAAGATGTTGAATCCGATGACAGCGAAAGTGTCCAGCGTAATCTTGAGCCAATCAGCCAGGCGGATTTCTGCAAAGAAAGCCACTTTAAGTACGACGAAGTTGTAAAATTAGGATACCGGCGAAGTAGAGGTAGTTGACGATGATCATGGATCCCACGGAAAATACTGGCACAAGGCACTGGATGGTCAGTCCGACGGAGACGGAGATTTCCGAAGCGGAGATACGCTGACCTGCACGAGCTGCAAGCATCGTTCATCCCTCGAAGGACGCAAATCAGAACCAAAGAGCAAGGCACTTATACCGTACCAGGGGGCCCTACGCTTGCGCAGTTGAAGCATCATTAAACCAAGCGGTGAAAACATAATATTTCAGGATACCAGGAAGACGGAAACTTCCGCTTTTAAAACGAGCACTCGAAATACTCCACTATGTCTCGGTGTTTCGCAACCCATCCAGCCCAGACAAGACAGCTACCCCACTCAAGCACTCGAAGATTGAGCAGTGGAACAATTCTAACCGTCGTGTGGATTGAAGATTCAGGAACGTTAGAAAGATGAACCCCGGTACCTTTCATATTGACATGCTGAATGACGAAGACAAGGGTCCGCACGTTGAACACCGCACCGATGGCGACCATTGAAACGAGATAGAAGAGGAAAACCTTCAAATCCCCTTGTTGGGTTGTAAGAGATACGTTACCTGGGTAAACCACGAATACGGGTTGTAGTTGAACCGTGCACACGTGTCATTTTCGATTACAATGCCGGCAAACATGAAGAGCGAAATGTAGATAAACTGCAAATACGGAAAATGAAGTTCATCGGATTTTTTTCGTACGCAAGGTATCGACATGATAGTCGTGGAGACCGAAAGGAACATCAACGTGATTTGTTTGCACCAGACTATGATAAGGTAGCGGCCAACAGATATTGCCTGAAAATTTGGACGTGAACCGAGAGAAAACCGTGAAATGAACTGTTAGCGACATGTAGCATGCGAACGCAGCGGCTCCGGTGAAGCTTTTGATTGCCGTACAGAGGCCGAGAGAGATAGGGATATTCTGAGCAGGTTTGACTTTTAGGTTGAAGGGGTTTAGTTATACCTCTGATGCAAAGATGACAATGTAGGCATTCCAAAGGGCCAGCGGAGCGCTGAGCACCGCTTGGACGAAGGCCGTGAAGAGGATGTTAGTCTCGTACTTCTTGCGAAGATCTTTACGCATGTAGACGCAGTAAAGAAGGAAGAGCGGAGGTAAGAAGGAAAGCCATTGGGAGATGGTATTGCGCATGGCGGCTGTCCTACAAGTGGGGATTAGCTGGTCCTCTGGGATGGGTGATACCTGTAGACCGCCGGAATGTATGTCTCTATCGCCCAGTTAGCAATACCCTGGGGAGGAAGCGACATTCTACCAGTCTTAATTTATTTTCCTGCAACCAGACTAAAGGATAAAATGAACAAATACGGAAATGCGCAACTGAACGATGATAAGTCACGGAATGGTAAGAAACAAAAAGTATCTCAATTAGTAAAATAATCGTGATGCCCTGAGAGTCCTAACGGACCAATCTACTATTTTCCCAAAGGGAAGAAGGACTCTTGCGCAATCGACCAAGGAGCTTTCAGAGAACTGAGCAAGTTTTTACGCGTCGATAAAAGTATGATTGTCAAAAGGGCACATTGAGACCAATTCCTGGGAAGCTACTCTGCGGTCGTGCAGATTTATACCCGCTTCTTATTGACAGGTTCGACCCCATAATAGGACGGTTTGATCTTCTATTAGATAAGGGGCTTTCGAGCAGAAACAGCCGGCGATATTCTCGGAGCTAAAGTCGCTGCGTGGGCGATGCGGGTCATGTGATAAAGTAGCGAAGTGTTCCTCGGCTGATGTTATTCGAGACAATGAGCTGTTTTCTCTTTGCTTTCATTCAAATCATTGAGCAAAAGATCATTCAGAAGAACCCTTATTTGTCAACGTTTATTTTCGGAAGTGGCGGTATTCAAAGATCTCAAGTAGAAAAGAAGTGTCACGTAACCAGCCCAGCTCATCATCACTTCGCAACTTCTGCACTCGAGACGCTCCGGTTGATGTGGGGCAGAGGAACACAGGTCGGTGAGTAACGAACCAATGAAGTTGCGTTTCTTCTACAGGTTCAGTAGTACATGTTTTTTCAAGGTATACTATAAATTAAAGACTGAGCTCTAAAGCAAATATGGATCCGGTAATGTGTCGATTAACCCACATGGTCTTCTTCAGCGTCCAATTTAGTTTCCATGTGGCGAACTGTACATACCTTCTTTTGTTCAGGTCACGCCAGAACAGACCCTTTCAGATTCTACACAACAAATTGCTTTATATATTATATTTCACTTCTGTATCCTCGGGGAAGCTTTGGTGAAAACAGTGCTACTGGATGCATTTGTATGCGTGACCGTGGTAGAAACCACCATGCTCGTTGCACCGCCGGAGTACGTCGTCGTTCCGAACTTCCTGCAATGTGATGTATGTGTTGTACAAATAGCAATGAAAACGCACCGAACACAGAAAAGCTCGAGAAACATTTCCCGGAAGACGCGGATGAAGACAATGGAAGCGAGGATGTTGAAGCCGCAGACGGCGAGGATATCCATAACATTCTTGAGCCAATCGGGCATTTGGATGCCTGTAACGCATGTCATGGAGGAGTGGGTAACCGCAAGCAGAACGGTTCCTTTAAAGACGAAAACAGTTTGGTTACAGAGCAGGATATTCTTACCGTTAAATAGACAGCGAATGGGATGTACAGTAGTTTGAACAGGAGCAGGGTGAGATAAGCAGGTTACCGTACCGGCAAAGTAAAGGTAGTTGGCTGCTATGGCGGATCCCATGGAGAAGACGGGTACGAGGCACTGGATGGTGAGTCCGACGGACACGGAAATTTCCGAAGCCGAGATCCTCTGACCGGCACGGGCTACAAGAGAATATTCACCTCCAGAAAGGACTGCACAAGCCAAGGGGTGCACGACATTTGTACGTCATCAACGCAATCTTTTGTCCCCTTTCATAAACTTCGTCCAAAATTGGGCAATCATTTTTATCATAGCATTGCGATCACACGCTGTTTTTCTTCTATCGTCCAGGTCAGACAAGGAAGTGGTCGATTTTGAAGAAGAGTCTCTAGCCTGGTCGGAGCGATATTCCCATAGTATCCATACCGTTAAAAATTAGGTTCATGGATTTGGCTTCTTTTCCTTCTGGCAAATATTTATGGTACTGGTTGTTTCTCGACAAGAAGATCAAGTCATCCACTATTTGACTGTGAATATTCGTTTGTCTGTGATGTCCATGCCTTTCGAAAACAACTATGAACCCGTAGTTCCTGGTCAGGACTCGAAATGGAAGCACCATCGAGACATCATTAACTAGACTCATGCCTCCCACAAGACCAGACACAGGATTTAAGCAGAAACTCCACTGTCTCAGTATTTCGCAACTCAGCCAATTCCAACGGAAGCAGACAGACAGCCAACCCAAGCACTCCAAGTTTACTGGTACTGAGCAATGGTACAAATCTCACCGTCACGCGGATTGAAGACTCCTGAAAGTTGCAAAGATAGCCCTGACTACTCTTCGATACCTTTCTTATTGACGTGCTGAATGACGAAAATAAGCGTCCGGACGTTGACAACCGCGCCGAGTGCGACCATAGCGACCAGGTAGAAGGTGAAAACCTGCTCAACGATTTTGCTCGTTAATTTGACTTTTTGATACCTGTGTAAACCACGTGTATGGATTGTAGTTGAATAGCTTGCAGGTGTCATTGGGAGTAGCTACGCCAGCAAACATGAACAGCGTTACGTAGATGAACTGCAAAGTATGGAATCATCGGCGCTGAAAGTTCACTCGTACACAGGGTATCCCCATGACCGTCGTGGCGACCGAGAGGATGCTCCACGTGATGTGCTTCCGCCACACGATTATCAGATACCGACCGACGGATATTGCCTTAATATTCGATTAGTGCACCTAAAGGAACTTGTAGGAACCGTAAGTGACATGTAGGACGCGAACATGGCGGCGCCGGTGAAGCTCTTCAAACTCGAACAGAGTCCCAGAGACATGGGGATGTTCTGAAAGGGATTCATTGCTAGCCTATGGGGATTCTTTACCTCCGAAGCAAAGATAGCGATGTAGGCATTGAAGATTGCCAACGGAGCGCTGAGCAACGTCTGGACGAAGGCCGTGAAGAGGATGTTCGTCTCGTATTTCTTGCGAAGATCTTTGCGCATGCAGACGCAGTAGAGGAGAAACAGGGGAGGGAGGAAGGATAGCCATTGCGCTATGGTATTTCGTATGGCGGTTGACCTAAATCGTGCATTCTCCAGAAGCCTGTTTTCAAGAAGTCTGGAGGAGTTAGATACCTGTATGTCGCAGAAATGTACGTCTCTATCGGCCAATTGGCCATTCCTTGTGGTTTCGACATCTCCCCGTGTCAATGTCTTATCCTGCAAACTAGTTGCTTGATAATGACGAAACGGTAAAAGGCACACCGTATCAACCAATAGTATGAACTGAATTGTGAAGGAATCGGCAGAGACCCTACCCACTATCAGAAGCTCGGAGCGCAACGCTGCCTATGTCTCTAGTAGCGGTAAGAAAAACGACTAAAACCACAGCAAAAAATCGTTGCTACCTGGGACTACCGCCGGACTAATCGGCTCTTTTTATACCATGGGAACAAGCGCTCATGCGCACATCGACCAAAGGCGTTTCGGTGGATCGAGCAAGTTTCTGGAGTCAACTCCACAAAACGACGACTGTCTAGGGAGCAGTTTGAGGGCGATTACAGTGGGAGCAAGGCGGTGGTCGTGCAGACTTCTACCTGATTTTTTGTTATGAGCATCAGACCCAGACTTATGCCCAGAAATAGATGGGTGATATCGTTGGCCATTGTGTCAAGGGCATTCAAGCAAAAGGACAGCCCCGGATATTCTCGGAGGGTAAAGCCCGTTGCGGAAGCGATGCCCGTCATTTTATTAGGTAAACGCAGAAACAAGGAGGGGTCGCCCAAAATTTCGGTTTTGAACGCGAAAGGACTACAAGCTTCAAACATCTTCTTCGGAAAACTGATCAAACATCATTGGCTTTCCTCTGACAATAGGGTCAAGCATCACAAGATTTTGACAACAATAGAGATACAAAGATCAGGTAATAATATGACGATGTTAATTCTTATGTAAAGGAGGACATAATTTCAGGCCGAGTAGGACTAAGCGATTGCCAGGAACTCGAGTAGATGAAGAACGCGTCACGCAACATCTTCTCCTCCCCCCAGACTCGGCCCTTCCTGATCCAAGAATACTCGCCCTCTCGAGACTGCATCGAACGTGGAAGGAGGAGGAGGAGCGTGGGACGAGAGCAGCCGACCAATTAAGCTGCTCTTCCTATCCCCAACGTAACGTTCCAGCTACGAATTGGAGCACAAATACCAGGATGCATAGCCTCCTGATACCCTGTTCTTCACTATCTGTGAATCATCGCATAAACTAAACAGGCAAATTGCGACTCGGTTTTCTATTATATTGTTGGGCACCAAAATGCAGCTCATTTTCACTCCCGTAAATATGAATGACGGACTGCGCACGCTCGTGATCTACCACTTCAATCCCCCGTTTCATGTCCTGTTATACCAAACTGATAATGAAACGGGGCTAGAATAGGTCGACCGCAAGCGTGCTCAATCCTTCTTCCGTATTCTCGGATATGCTAACTCGCCGCATTTCGGAGCCCGACAACATCAATATAACTATCGTAGTGATACTAGTTGCTTGTAGATCATCGCAAAATGGAAGATCATCTATGGGAAATCCCGCAACCTTCAATGGCTTTCGTTAGGGGGGCCACAGTACATGTTCATCCTACAACCTTCTACATAGCATCTAGTGTTGCCATCCTATCAAGAGGACGTTGATTGGTCGCCTAGGGCATCGAACTAGATGGAAGACTAGAGTCTTGTTCGAAAAGGGCCTATTCGACCCTCAAAAGCCAGCAGGGAAGGGGGGCCTGAGTCAGTTGCAGTCTGGGCTCTAAACCGGCGAAGCATCTGGTCAATTATCGTTCACCCCCACGCACTCTTTCTTCCGTGTGTAGTTGTGCATGTGGGAACTAGGCGCTTTAAAGAAGGTTCCGGAAGAAATTTTTGCAAACGTTTTTCCCCGGTCTTTTCCCGGAATTTATCATTTTGTAAAAGTATCACAAAATGATAAATTAATTTATGGGCATACTTGTAATAAAATTAAATACAGCGAGTTGAAAACATGCAACCTCGTAATATTTCTCACCGACTACAAACATTGAATTAGTTCCTTTGACCTCGACAGAACCGGTAGTACCAGGTCGTTTCAGACGGCGAAGGTTTCGGCGTTGCCCGTGATGCCATCAATGATCAGCGTGTTGTTGACGGGAATGTACTGACGAGTCGCCAGCTTGATAACCTGAACAAAATCAGTTCGTGATAACTTAGACGAGCAGGTAGTATATTTCACTAGCATGATATTTCTCGCGACAATTTTGCAGCCAACAAAAGACAAACCTCCTGAGCCGCTATTCCTCCGAGAAGCGCAGCCGTCGTGTGAAGCTCGCCCGCTCCGTATCTATAATGCAAATTATATTTATTCTAATTTCATAAAATTCACGATAAAATATTTATCAGCATACCGGCAAATCTCATCGATAGCCGCGGACGTGACGCGCTTCAGCACCGATGCCGCGGTCACCTGAAATATGAAGTTAAAATCAGTCGAGAATTGATTAACTGAATGCGCAATAAGCATTGAAAAATAGAAAATAAATATCAACGATTTTCCAGGTGAGCAATGTTAATTTTAATAAATAAATCTATAAATAAACAATTCACATTATCATCCATGACGCCTTCCTCGGGTAGGAGCTCGTGGACAATGGAATCGACGCGCTTCCTCACGTCCATCGCATCGATCGCCCGCGGGATTCCATTCGTACCCGGGAATCTGGAACTGGAAGATTGCGATAATTGGTGCACAAAAGCAAACAGACATGAGCGTATCGAAATGAGGAAATAGCAGTGCCTTTTTTGTTGTTAGCTTTATCCGAACAATGTTTAGGTTAAAAAAACCAACGGAATCGCCTAAGCCTTCAAGACAAAAAAATATAAGCTGAAGAGCCAAACATTTTTTTAAAAAGAGCTTAAATTTTTTAAATTTAATCCCAAACCTCAGCTTTTCCTCGTGGAATCGATCGACGGCCCGCAGCAGAAGGAACCAGAGCGAAGGGTGCGCGGACGTCTCCACGATCTCGTCCTCGCCGACCGAATACACGAGCGACGAGAGGACCGTCTGCAAATCAATATCGTATAAATGAAGCCCTGATTTTCTATCCGCAACGCGCCAGCTGGGAGGCGTCGCGGTTCCGACGAAACATTACCTTGAATCCCTCTCCTCGCTGGCTGGAAATCGGCGATCCACGCTGGAGGGCAAGCATACCAGCGTTCTTGCAGAAGCGGGCGCAACTCTGAAAAGCGGATTCTGTTTGAAATTACGAGTATAGATTTTCATATCGCTAGTTGGATTCCAACTCGAAAAATATACGAAAATATGCTCACCTCCTTGGTAATAACATTGAGGTCGTCATTTCCTTCACTCTTCACTCCTCGTGGCGACTCCTCTGAAATTTAATAAATTTAAACAAATAATAAATATTTTAAATAATAAATAAATTGTCCAATAATACCAACCCTCTTCGCTGTATCCCTGCTCCCTCATGGCAACGACCTCGCGATATATCTGGAAAAAATAGAGCAATTCTGGTAAAATAAATGACATTTTTTTATCTAAATGAAATAAAATACGACGGCTTGTTATGGTTGAAGATTGGTGGTAAAAATATGATAGTAAAACGAAACAGGGGTAGACAAAATAGTACAAACCTCCTCAGCATCCTCCACCGCCTGCTCGTGGTAGATCTTGAAGAGGTTCAAGTAGCTCGCCGAATCACTCGCCATGTCGGGTAGATTGCCAGGGAGGGGCAGGGCACGGTGGCGCTCAACGAATCGCCTGAAATTTCCGCATATTGTTGACCGCGACGCGTATGACGAAGCGTTGCGGCCGCGTACCTGAGGGCCGTGCACATAATCCAAAATGGCGTGCGCTTGCATGGGAGTTCCGCTGCATCGGCGCACTTGGCGTCCGCGAGAATGGCGGCGATCGACGAAGGCACCTTAAAAAGGATTATTCGAAAATAAAATAAAAAAATGATGAAAATTCAATTGATTTTGAAGCTGTGACGCTTTCCGGCAAAATAGAAATTCTGTGTGCGCGAAAGATGGCGTAAATTTACGGGTTATCTTGTAACTTTCCATTCTTACAAATTATGATAGAAAAAGACCTTGGTCGGAAGCATGCTCCTCGCGAGTGAAGCACGCGCTTGATCAAAGTTTTCGTCGTTCGTGCCGCCGGATTCGCGTTCGACCTGATTTGCGAGATTTAAAATACGTTTTGTAAAATCAATATATCGATTAACTCAAAACTCAAAATATAAATGGTCAATACCTGAAGGCGCATGACATACGGAAGGAACTCCTTGCGCTCTGCGTACGTCGAAGGGAAGGCCGAGGGATCGTTGCGGTCCTGATATAATGGATAGACGAATCCAAATATTGCGGTGCAAACCTTGCGATACGCCTTCAGTGCCTCCGTGTACAAAATGATGTAGGGCGTGTGGTGCAGCTGGAAAATCGATATTATTGTAAAAAATGTAATAATAATAATTATAATAAATGGAAGTTGCATAGTAGCTAAGTCTCAAGCAATCGCTGCTACCTTATGAGCCCCATTCTCATTGTTCTTCAAGCTCTCCAGATCCGTCGAATCGATCAATGCTTGGAGGGCGGGAAACGGGCGGTCGAGCCTGCAGTGCATTTTCATAGGACGACGTTTAGTAAAACTCGACCAACCTAAGATCGGGAGCGACATTCTCGGCGTGCGTGTGGAAGATGGTGTGCTCGCGCACGCAGACACGCAGGTACCCGAGGAGACCGAAGGCGCTGCAAATAAAGTATGGAGGAAAAGTTGGAAGACAAAGTCCTTGAGGAAGTTTTTGTTGAATTTACTTTCTGTAAGTAGCAAATAATTGTCGAAATATGTGTTAGACCGTCTAACTTAGACGCATACACTCCGTTGAGGTTGAATTTCCGCTATGAAAGGGAGCGTTTTATAAGCGAAATCAATTATATTATCTAGTGTCAATATTTGCAGGGTAAAAATACATCAGAAATATATTACCGAACACTGATAAACGGCTGTGGAGTCGCCTCGAATCCGGGATCGGCAATAGAGGCTGCATCCCTCTCCGGCAGATTCGTCGCCACTAGAACCTGCAAAAATATAATAGAAAAGCATAGTGGCTAAGGCTAAGGCGGCTTCGGAAACGAATTGTGAGGGGAGGAGCTTCATTCTGGAAAGATTTAACGTTGGAATACACGTATCTTTTTCTAGAGGCGAATTAGCATTATTTTATGCGCACATAAAATGCTCGAATTAGCGATTAAACGTACCGAATATTCGTCACGCAGCCGAAGCTCCTTAACTGCCTCGGCCGTCGGACGTCGGATGATGGCTGTACCGCGAACGCTGGGATTCAATTCCTGAAGGAATAAAATTGTTGGCATCATAAAAATTGAATATAATTCAAAATATATTTACCGAGAGAAGCCGTACGGCGGCCTCCGCCCGAAGTCCTCCGAGATCCGAGGCCTCGACGAAAAAGTTATTGCCAAGATCCGGCTGAAAAATATAATAATAATATTTAATAGTTTCAAAATCTTCTATGAATCATAAGATGCTACTGCAAGAAAAATATTTAAAGAAACATGAACTGTTTTACAAACCAAACCTCGGTAACGACGGCGTCATCAACGATTACGAATCGTTCGATGCCCGCAAGCACGAGCGACTTCAATATCTCCGTTCCTGAAGCCCGCAGTTTATTTAGACGCCTATTCTTAGCAGGGAAATCAATAGTGAGAAAACATTAATAACCCAGAAGAGGTGTAATTTATTCAAAAACTGAATTGTCAAATGCCTTACCGAGAGCGCTGCTGCCGAGAACTGCGACCGATGTCGTCTGAATGGCCGACTGCCCATCGTCGCCCCACAGGCGGATCTGAAAAAGTGATTTTTCTTTATCGAAAAACTTTGGATTATCCAGTCCAACAATGAGGAAACTGAAATAAACAAAGCAATAAAACTACCTGTCGGTCGTAGCGCTGATCGGAGCCCGGTGAGGTCGACGAAGAACTCGGCTCAGCAGGAGACGCCATTCCCAGGGCCTGGAGCAGTGATAACGGTTCAATCGACAGTTGAGAAGGGAACGCGTGTGATCTACTACGCGCCAAATACATCAGCTGAATTTGAAATACCGCGCTGGTGAGCTAGCGCATGAAAGAAGGTCATATGTTCTGATTTGAGAATGACAATGCATAACTATTTCGAGGACATAAAGAATCGTTGACGCCGTAGCGATAAAACGCGAATCAGCAGCAACGAAATACGAAATTTTCAAACCCGAACCTTTACAGCTCAATTTTTCGTATTACAGTATGAAACCAGTTCGCGATCAGAACGTACTATTTCACGGTCTCAAGGTGCTTGTAGATATCCTTTTTTATCTCTAGAAGTAACAAAATAACGGTTTTTTTAAAATTTCGTTCATTATTGAACCCTGTTTCCTGCATAGAATGTGTCAAACTCTGGGGCATTGCTCAGTATGCACTTACTATTGGGTCGAGAGACGAATTGACAACCATGCCGTGATCTTTTATAGAGGCGATTAAAGAAATCATTGGATGCCATCTCCCAAAGGTCCGAAAACGTCCGATTCTTTTCGCACCCTCATTGAGATAGCGTCATCACATCATTGTGGGTGGCTACGATCAGACGCCTAAGCCTTAACGCTCCAGTACACGATCAGCTGTTAGGCCAGTGTCAAGATGCGCATGTCAAGATACTGTATAAGTTTTCCCATAGTTCCCTTACCCTTCCCTCTGGGCATGCCTCTCTTCCAATCGAGTGACCTCTCGCACTATCCCCCTCTTCAATGTCTGCACTCTCTCCCTTGACCTTGGACCACTGGCAGCCTCACTCAGTCGTACCCTCTTCCCTCATTGATAGAAGACGGTGTTCCCTCGCCTCTCTTGCCACCACACCGATAAATATGAACATTGTATAATATATTATCGGCGATCCAAACGCGTCTAATATTCCGTTCCGTACGCGACTGTTCTCTCTCCAATGAAAACGGGGTCTCTCTCGTCGTCTGACAGGTGAGAAAGAATGGAGAGAGTTTCGTACCTAGGTGCGAGCGAATAAAAGATGCGTTTGCATCGGCAAT